>CM035432.1:22431926-22574426 GCA_020310875.1 Ceratopteris richardii | reverse complement strand
TAAAAACAAACAAACAAACACACACACACACACACACAGACACACACACAAACACACACACACACACGCGCGCGCGCACGCACACACACACACACACACGCACGCATGCACACACACACACGCACACACACACACAACCCCCCCCCCCCCCCCCCCCCCCCCGGGCGGTGGATTCTCTGAGCATACATATCTGTGAGTTGTTGTTGTTGTTGTTGTTCATCTTGTTCTTGTCCTCCTCCTCCTCCCCCTCCTCCTTTTTCTTTTTTTCTTCTCCTCTGTCTCCTTCTCCTTCTTCGTTTCCTCTTTCTTCTTCTGGTCTTCTTGGTCTTCCCCTTCCCTTTCCCCTTCTCGTTCTCCTTCTCCTATTCCTCCTCCTCCTCCTCCTCCTCCTCCTCCTCCTCCTTCTTTTTCTTCGTCTCTTCGTCTTCTTCTTCTGCTTCTTCTGCTTTTTCTTCTTCATCATCTTCTTCATCTTCATCTTCTTGTTCTTCTTCTTCTTCTTCTTCTTCTTCTTCTTCTTCTTCCTCCTCCTCCTCCTCCTCCTCCTCCTCCTCCTCCTCTTCTGCTTCTTCTGCTTTTTCTTCTTCTTCTTTTTCGCCTTCCTCTCCATCTCCTTCTTATTCTCCTTCTCCTTCTCCTTCTTCTCCTTCTCCTTCTCCTTCTCCTTCACCTTCTCCTTCTCCTTCTCCTTCTCCTTCTCCTCCTGCTTCTCCTCCTCCTCCTCCTCCTCCTCCTTCATCTTCTTCTTCTTCTTCTTCTGCTTTTCATCTTGTTCCTTCTCCTCCTCCTCCTCCTCCTCCTCCTCCTCCTCCTCCTCCTAATTCATCTTCTTCATCTTCTCTATCATCATCATCTTCTTTTGTCTACAAACTTTCTCCGTCAGGGTGTATGACAGGGGAAATTTTATTTTGGATAAAGGGCACCTACAAGCTAATGGACATTCTCGAACATTTATATTAAAATTCTTATGGGCGTATTTCAGGAGAGTCAGAGAAAACATATCATAATCGGGTGATAGAATTGCAACGATTGCGATCAATGTAAGTAGAATTATAATATCAAAGTAAGAGATTGCTTGATGTATGCACTACTTTAATTTGTTTGTTTTGCCTGTACGGCTCCTGCTTTTCTTACCTGAGGATTCATAAACGTATTAGTCTGTTGTTAAGATTTGAAATTGTTGATTCACAAATTAAAGCCCCCTCTCTCCACTCTAATTTTTCTTCTCTCTCTCTCTCAATGCTCAGTTTTTCTTCTTGTGTAATCTATCTACAGCTTTGGCATCAGTGAGAGGCAATGGGTGGAAGCTCAGGTTGAGAATGCAAAACAACAAGCTATACTTGCAACAGCCAAACTTCAATATTCTGCAGATGAAGCACATGTTCATTCTGATCTCCATCTCTTAAGGTGCAGTCATTGTAAATGGTGAAATTTGCACTCATTGATGTTGAAGTTTGTAGTCTTCTGCTTAGTCATTAAACAAAAGTAAAGTACCATCCCTTATGTTGCCACAGTTATCCTAGGAAAATGAATCCGATTCACTATCCAGTGAAGAGATAGACATAAAGAAAATTTAATAAGAAAGGCAGTTTCTTATATTGACAAGGTAAGTTGAAATTCATGGCTATAGCGGTGTTTCTACTACTGCGTTTTGCCTCCATCTATTGTACATTCTCGTATCTATCCTTCTATCGTCTGATCCATCCATACATGCATGTCTTTAAAAAAATAAATAAATTTATTTTTATTACATTTTAAAGGATCACCTCTCATTCTTATTTTTAGTATGTAGGAGAACGTAACCCAAAGGATGAATGCAAATATGGATGATGTGCTCTTAAGAGTGAGTGCCTTGAGCTTCCAGAAAGTTATGAACACACTGTCTCAGAAGCTTTGTATAAGAGCCTCCAGAAATAATTTGCTTTATTTAGTTTCAAAATTTGAGGAGCGAAAAATTTACAATAGAATCCAACTTCAAATTTGATTCAAGACCTCACTGTGATAAGAATCGATATCAATAGTGATTGTGCACCTATGCATGATATCCACATATTAAGAATCAGAGAAGTTTCCTGCCACCAACCCTTTTATGTATCTGCAATTTCAAAACTATGCTGCATGGATGCATTTTGAGTGTCACAAAAGGGACAAGTTTCCAGTTGCTCAAGCTATGCCAAAAATTTGCTTGTTTTCTTCGATCTCTTACAATTTTTTTCAATGTTTCCATTATAGTGATTGGGTTTCAACCCTAGTGATAATGTAAGGCAGTGTGAAGACTTAAAGACTTTGCAACATCAACTTTACAACACAACCTTGTTCACAAGACATCACTACGGTTGGGCTAGCCTTGAGTATATCTCTCTTGGTCTTCAATGACCTACAAGACTTCCATGCATTTAATGACTCTTCACCTTGTTTTATAGCTTTGGATGCCTCTATTGGCTTTTCCACCGCCTTAGGACTCCTTTGTCGGACCCTTACTCGATCTTGAGACTCCCCTAAGTGATTTGAGTCATGACTTTTGTCCACATTAAGGTCTTTTAACCTCTCTGTCCACCTAAAGCTTGCATTGTTCACAATTTCAACACTTCCCCTCAAGCTTAAGGTGGTATTTGCAACTTGGTCTTTTGTACCTACAAAATGAACATTTATATCCCCACTTGCAACCTTCTCCCTTACATAATGATAATGCATCTCAATGTGCTTGCTCTTTGTATGATACATGGGATTGTTAGCAAGATGTAGGCTTGACATGTTATCCTCATTTACTGGAATTGGTCCAAGTTCTATAGCAAGATCTTTGAAGAGCTTCTTAAACCACATTGCTTCACATGTAGTGAGGGCTAAAGCTCTATATTCAGCCTTTGTTGAACTCAACACAATTGTAGGCTTCTTTTTACTCATCCATGAAATTGCTTTTTTACCTAGCATGAAAACATAGCCAAAAGTTTACTTGCTATCATCAACACTCCTTCCCAATCTGCATCACTCCATGCTCTTATTTGAAGTTCTTCATCATACGTGTATCGCAACCCATGATTAATTGTACTCTTCACATACCTTAACACTCTCTTCGCATGTTTGAGATGTGTATATGTGGCTTCATGCATGAACTGAGATAGAACTCCAACTATGTAGCACAAGTCAGGCCTTGTGAGTGTAGCATAGATCAATGATCCCACAATGCTCCTGTATAGTGTAAGGTCTTCTAGCTTCTTACCATCTTCTTTGCTTAACTTGACATTTGAATCCATAGGTTGAGCTATTGGTTCGCAATTTGTCATGCCAAACCTAAACAACACATCTAGAAGATACTTCTTTTAAGAGAGATAGGTATCTTCCTTCTTATAGATCACCTCAATGCCAAGAAAGTACTGTAGCACACATAAATCTGAGATTTTGAACTCTCTTCTAAGCTTCTCTTTGATGGTCCTTATCCTTGCATCATCACTTGTCACAAGAAGATCATCTATATTTATGCATGTCAAACATATCTTGTCATTTGTTTTCTTCATATACAAGGATGGATCTACATCACTTGGAGAGAAGCCACATCTCTTCAAGAAGCCCACTAGCCTCTGATTCCAAACCCATGGGGCTTGCTTAAGGCCATACAAGGCCTTCCTCAACCTGCAAACATAGGTAGGATGCTGTGGATCAACATACCCTTGAGGTTGTTCTATGAACACCTCTTCTTATAACTCACCATTCAAGAAAGCATTCTATATGTCTATCTGATAGATAGGCCATCTCTTTGCTGCACATAGGGCTATGAGAGCTTTAATGGTAGCCTTGTTTGCAACAGGGGTAAAGTCTCCTCATAATCCACCCTATTTGTCTGTGTGAAGCCTTTGGCTACTAGTCTAGCCTTGTACCTTGCCAAGCTACAATCCCTATAGTGTGGCTTTGTGTGTGTGTGTGTGTGTGTGTGTGTGTGTGTGAGAGAGAGAGAGAGAGAGAGAGATAAAGACTTTTTAACGTCTACTAGAGGCCAAAATCGGCCTTTGGGGGGGGGGGGGGGGGGGGGGGGGGGAGAGAGAGAGAGAGAGAGAGAGAGAGAGAGAGAGAGAGAGAGAGAGAGAGAGAGAGAGAGAGAGTACTAGAACAAATGCAGACGCAGAAATGTGGAGATAGGAAATGAACTGTATAACCTGCTTCAGAAGGGGGAGAAATTGTTTTCAGAGGTTTATATATTTGCACACGTGTTTCATTTTTTTTCTTGCATCTTTGAGTTTCCTTTCAATATTTTTCAGTATGTTACAGGTCATTCCAAAATTATGTTCGGAACTTGCACAGCTCCAGGATACCTATATTTTACAAGGTCAATGCTGTCATTTTATGATGGTGAGGAATACAAGATTCATGGATTTTGTTCATGAAATGTATTTTCTACATTTCAGGAGATTATGACCTCAGAGTTATGCGACAAGAATACTATATATCTCAGCAAAAACAAGTGAGTATCTTGCATGTGCTATAGAACTCATTTTACTGTATTTTATATATATATGCAAAGATCTTTGCTGTACGCAAGGTGTGGATGCATGGTCAAAGATATTTTGATTGTGGCAATGCTTATTCTTTTTCGAAATTTAACTTTGTATTTCGATATGATCTGCAGAAGTAGCGTCTTTATTTCTTTCGCCAGTGCTTGTTCCTATTTCTTCCTCTTTATGTCTAGTCTCTTCCATCTTGTAATTCGATTCTATCTTTGAAGTTTTACTGGAGTTTGTTTATATCGACACAGTGGCAATGCTTTTTTTTTTCCAAAATTTAACTTTGTATTTTTCGATATGATCTGCAGAAGTAGTGCCTTTATTTCTTTTGCCAGTGCTTGTTCCTATGTCTTCCTCTTTGTGTCTCGTCTCTTTCCATCTTGTAATTCGGTTCTATCTTTGAAGTTTTACTGGAGTTTGTTTATATCGACACAGCCACATACGTGGACATGTGAATGCATGTGCGTGCACACGCACACGTGCACACACGTGTGCACGCGCGTGCACGCCCACACACACACACACACACACACACACACTCACACCCCCCCCCCCCCCCCCCCCCCAACCCACCCACACACACACACACATCAATTTATTCATACATTTGTGTTGATTTTGACTTTTCCTTTTTGTTTTCCTCCTCTGAGTCCAATGACTTATTAATTCTACTGTCTAGCTGGTTTTTTCATTTCATAGTGTCAGCTCAAGCAAAGTATTGTCAAATATCTACAATTGGTGTCAACCATGTTTACATGGCACAAGCATTTTTTTTCTTTGGGCACATTTTTCTTGGTATAAATACGTTGGAGCTGGAGCTATAAGCGTGCTAGTTTTATCTGTACATGCACTTGTATATCCAGGCTGGCCTTCATAGTTATTATAATGTTTACTAGGATTGCTGGAAAAGGTGGATCCAATGTTTAGGACATTTCTTCCTCGGAGACTACATGATTATCCTGAACTTTCTTGTGTTTAGGAGTTTTAGATTCATAAACAAAGGTATTATTTTCATCAATGCAGATGATCAATGTAGACATTTGAAAGCATGAGGTAGCCTGTGACAAGCTTTCAGTTGATTATACAGTTTGTGGTGTGGAAAGATATGTATTTTGTGATTCCAATTTTCTTTGTTATTCTGGAAATAAGACTTCTGTAGTCCAGAGGTTGACCATTAGTTTAACAGTGGTTGGGAGCTGAAATTTACAACTTTTTTGGGAAGTATATCTATCTTACTTTTTTCTCTTCGTGGGCCATGTTTTCCCATTCCTCAATACTATTCAGATATTAGTTTTGTTGGTCTCATTGTTTAATATTTATCTATGATCCTCTTCTGGAAGAAGAATAGAACTAAATATCTTTGGGTGGTTGCTCTATCATTCTCCTGCAATGTGTATGATCCTTATCATCTTTCTGTGTGGTTTCTCTTGCTCTACCTCTCTTTTTGTCTTGTAATGTGCAGTTCATCATACATCTTATAAATCAGTTAGCTCGACATCGTTTTTTGCAAGTTGCTTGCCATTTGGAGAAAAAGACAATGAATGGAGCGAATGAACTCTTGCGAGTCATTGAAGCTGAGCTGGTCTCTTTTAGCCAAATAACATCTGGACGTGTGGTAAGCAAAGGGCTAAGAGTCAAGATGTTGCAAATGGAAAAACTCTTGATGGCTTTTGGGCTCAGAACTACTTTTTTCTGTATATATACTAAAATTGAATTGAATTATTTCTGAACAGGAAAAGTGCTTTGCATTGATCCAAGCAGCTGCAGACGTCCAGGAACAAGGTGCTGTTGATGATCGTGACAAACTATTACATCAAGTTCGAGATTTACTGATCATCCATGCAGGTAGTAATCTGTAGTATTCGACACAATGCTTTACAGTAGGGAATGGCAATATCTTTTGGCATATTATATTGATAAATTTGTTAAGATTTTCTATCCATTTTACAGATGATCAAGGAACCTCACCGATCTATGTTTCAGCTCCAGGCATAGTTCAACAAATTAATAGTCTTAATTTTGAATCACAGCACTTGAAGCTTGAACTCACAACTTCTCTATTGGATGAAAAGATGAAGTGTATAAACGAACTGTAAGGAGTTTATTAGTTTTACTTGAGAGGATCATTTGCCTTTTGGAATGCTGAGCTTTCTTCTTTTTTTCTTTTCTTTTAATTTTTAATATTTTACTTTTTGAGAAATTTTCAGCTGTGATATTATTCAAAGATTGCAACAACTCCTCTTTGCATCCTCAACAACAGCACAACCAGTTTTAAGTCCATGGGTGAGTTTTATGGATGTGAACATAGTTGTTTTCAGACTCGTATGGAAAAAATACCTTACGTATGAAAACGTATGCATATGGTTGAAGTATAAATTATTCCGTACCTGTCATTTTCTCCTTCTCTCATTGATTCCAATGGAAGACAAATCCACACCAATTTCATATTGTTTTGATGCAAATTCATTCTCAGATATTCTCTTCCATCATACCCATACATAGATACTACACCCTGAGCTATAGTAACCAGCAAAATTCTGATCTTTAATTAGACGTATGATATCACGTACGATATTTTTGAAGAAATTCCATACTTTTTTCATACTTCCCTACCCGTATGCGTTTACTGTATGTTTTTGTTATGGAAAAACTATCGATGTAAATTTTACCTCGTGTGTGGAATCGGGTGTATTAAACAACGACCATGCAAGTCAAAGAACTGTGCAGGCCAGCTATTGACAGTTGAGAAACTGACAGTTGAGTAACCTACATGAGGATTTTATATTTCCACAAAATTGTCAGCCTCCTAGACCATGCCGCTGCAGGCAGGTCTTCTTCCTCTTTATTTTGCAGCACAGACATGTTCTGTGCACTTTGCTTTCTTCAACTCAAAAAGGCCATATATAACTGAGTATTCCAACAAATATCCATAACTCAGTAATGTTTTATAGAAGCCTGAAGATAAAATGAAGCACACGAGAGACAATGACGTATATGTTTGCATTGGATGTCAGTGCTTTTGTGGACCATGATGCATCTGGAACAGACATCTCATAGCTACAGTATGAGATGTCTGTTCCAGATGTATCCGACAGTTGAGAAACCGACAGTTGAGAAACCGACAGTTGAGAAACCTACATGAGGATTTTATATTTCCACAAAATTGTCAGCCTCCTAGACCATGCCGCTGCAGGCAGGTCTTCTTCCTCTTTATTTTGCAGCACAGACATGTTCTGTGCACTTTGCTTTCTTCAACTCAAAAAGGCCATATATAACTGAGTATTCCAACAAATATCTATAACTCAGTAATGTTTTATAGAAGCCTGATGATAAAATGAAGCACACGACAGACAATGATGTATATGTTTGCATTGGATGTCAGTGCTTTTGTGGACCATGATGCATCTGGAACAGACATCTCATAGCTACAGTATCATACTAGCACATTTCTATTGTCCAACCCTATCTGAAAGTGAAAATAGTAGCAAACGAACTTCACCCTAAAAATTCAAGTGGTACTACGTCAATACTAATGGCCAGCACTCTTGAAAAACTCTCCCAATGATTCCCCTTGTTCTGCTGCTGTTTGTCCAAAAGATCTGTCTAACAACATGATGGAATCGCTTTCACTCAGGTGTCTAGATTTTTCTGGCATGCTTTGGCAAGCATTATTGTCTTTTGTTTGGTTATAGTTTTAGGTTAAATGCCATAAAAAAAAATTAAAAGTTCTGTATTCCATTTGGTTGTAAATAAGTGTCTATTTTCATTACCTCTGAAAAGTTAAGAAGGAGATCTGCTTGAACTATATCTGCATTTTTTGTTTGTGAACATGCCTTTTATATTCTATATTTCAGTTTCCCTAAATCCTAATCCCTTGGAGAGAAATTCAAGGGCTTGTCCTTAACTCCTTGAAGAGATTTGAGAGCGTTTCGACTCTCGAAACTTCAGCTCTATTGCATAGTGCCAACCAAAATAGCTTGTAATATTTTGCAACAGAAGGAAAGTGTCCCAAAAGTCCAAGCAAGGGACGTGTAACCTACCTGAAGGGTCATAAAAGTTCGAGCCACAAGGTCCAAGTTTATGTATTGGTTATTGAGTCCCTCAAAGCCCCAATGCCACAATACATAAGAAATGAGTTGATTGGTAGACTGGGTTGGAATTGTAGAAATTAAGAAAGGTGGTGAAAAATATACCTATACTACCACAATCTCACTTAGCGCACGTGCACACGCGCGCGCACACACACACAAACACACACATATGTATGTGTCTGTGTGCGCGCGTGTGTGTGTGTGTGTTAGCTATTATGCAATGTCCTTTTACTTTTAACATCGCTCTTGTGTCTACGCTTTCAAGGGACATTATTATTATTACAAAGAAGACGATTGAATCATGAGAGTATTATGAGTCTAGATTTCTCTCTACCCTTTTGTTTTATTTCTTATTTATGTTCTAATTTTGCATGATGCACCCAAGGTATGATGTAACAAAAGGTTTGAAACTATGAATCATGTTCTTGCGTCTTGGACAATGAATGTCTTCTTTGTGCCAACCTTAAGATTTTGGATGCTGAATTTTTAGTCTATATACATGATGCATTACTTCATATTTATTAGTAAGTACACATGTACATGAAACAATATATATAAATTTATGAGATTATTTACTGATGCATTATACGTGTAATATGCATATCACTTTTTCCATCTAGTATCACATGTCATTGTATGTGAACTAAATGTACAACCTCTCTCTCTCTCTCTGTCGTACACACATGCACACACATACGTTGTGTGTAACATGCATGATGCGTGTTCTCCCTAGTATTGCATGTCATTGTATGTGAACTAAATGTAGACAAATTCATGTGGACACTTATGTGCACACGCATGCAGGGAACCCATGCGTGCACGTGTGCGTGCACACACACACCCTTTCCTCTTTTTTTAATCTTTTATTTATTTATTTATTTTTTTTTTTTTTTTGGGGGGGGGGGGGTGCCTGTAGGGAACCTGGTTCATATGATGGTCATTATGTTCGACTTGACTAGATTTGTTGTACTAATATTGAATATCCATACATTGATGCATGCTTACAATGCAGCCTCTCATGAAAGAACTAGCTGAAATGGAAAAGGTGAACTCTCAACTGTCTATTGCTCTAGAGGAGGTGACCCGTGAACATCGTGAAAAGGCAGAGGTATAAATTCTGAACACAAAATTGCAAGTGCTTTCTAGCTTCAGAGACATAGAGTTGTTATATTTACTCCGGTTTTACAGATAGTCAAGCATCATCCTCATGAAGTAGGTCGAGAGAGACAAGTATTTGTTGATTTCTTCTGTGGCCCAGAAAGACTCCGGAATCAAGTAAGGGAGCTTACTGCACGTGTGAAGGCATTGCAAATTTGAAGAATCAAACTATGTGCCTTTGTTTGTTGCTTATGAGCATCATATTGTTCATCTGCCTCATGAGGTAGGTCGTGAGAGGCAAGTATTTGTTGATTTCTTCTGTGGCCCAGAAAGACTCTGGAATCAAGTTTGGGAGCTTACTGCATGTGTGAAGGCATTGCAAATTTGAGGAATCAAACTATGTGCCTTTGTTTTGTTACTTATGAGCATCATATTGTTCATCTGCTTATAGCAGTTCTAATTCAGGACTCCTTGCCTTTTAGAATGGCAAACTTTGTACCGTATTCAATTATGTAAAAGTGTACATGTTTTCAGCACTCGCAAAACAAATGGCAGCTTGACTATCAAACAAATGGTTTGTCATTTCCTGCTTGCATAGATTTTGGTAATTTATACTGACTTCAGCTTTTATTAGAGCAGACTACAGAAGACAAATGAGGTGCTATCAAATGTCTAACTCAATTTGTTTTATTTTGTCTTTTCTTCTCAATGTTAAATGAGTAACCATGGAGACAGTTATTGAATGCACAAAAACAAACTGTCGCTCGGCTTCTCATATTTTTTGCACAATGATGATGTTATGGAGCATGGCACTACACCCAGTTCAACAGTAGTCTGAATGTTAGACTCTGTTGTATACTGCGGATCTCAAAACTCAGTCTTTTGAGATAACGTGTGATCTGTTGCAACTTTATGGTGAATGATGAGATATGTGATGAGAGAATTACAGTTCACGCAAGTGAGGACTAGAAAGGTCATATCCTGAAAGCAATATAATGGGCTATGAGCTTAAGGGAGTGAATTCAAGTGAACAGTGTGCCGGACGAGGTTTATTTGAGCTCAAAAAGTCTTTAGAGTGAAACATGCTCCATTGAAGCACTAGACTTCAGAACTGAAATTTAAGGGAATAAAAAGAAATTTTATCAGCATGATGTATGTTGACATGCTTACTCGAATACTGTTATGATAATATACAACGTGATGCCCATTTCAAAGAGAAATTCCTTGCACGAAACTGCTGTGGTAATCATTAGACTATCTTATGATCTTCAGACCTGGCACAAGTTCCTGGGAATCCTATCATTATAGCAAAGAACCCATGACAATGTAAATCAAGGATGAGCATGCAGCTGATGAATATTGATTGGTCTTAAATGATTTGCTGCCATCTAACACTAACTCTGGAAAGGGATGAGACCCTTATTCGTATCGACCTTTTGGAGAAAGAAATTGGATTTTAAACGAAATCCTCACAAAGCTGTCGTTATCGTGCTTAAATCTTTAATATTATAGAGGTATGAACGTTTTTAAACGAACTGTGGCCACTATTTATACCCGGGCCCTTGTCATATAGGAAATTGAAAAGGTTCAGGGCTTTGATAAACCATTGGATTTGCTGCAAAAATTATCTGCTGTCGTGCAGTTACCTCATCTGTTCAGTTTTGGCTGGTTCACACTGTCACACTTTTACCATTCTCTAGTTTTGTTAAATGGCAATAACAAGACTGTGTTAAGTATTGTTTCTATGATATTCAATTTCATCTTTGTAGAGAATACTTCATTGGTAGAGGAGGTTTGGGACGCATATAGGAACGCAAGGGACCATACAAAAAATTTTACTTCGATATTCTATACATGACTGAAAAGATCTGCAGTGTTTGATTTATTCGAAAATGGGTTTTGAATAAATTAACTACTAAAGATCAGTCAATCTGACCATCCATTCCGTTTATCACGAAGCTGAGAACAGTGCTCGTGCAGTGGACAAGGCTGCACGTGGCGAAGGACCTGGAGCTGAGGCGCAAGGAAGAGTTGCAAGGATGGAGCTGTTCATAGGCCATTCTCATGCTCTACCTATATTGGTGGTCCATGTTTCTTGCATCAGAAGTTCAATCTATTTTTTTAATTTATTATTGTTATTATTATTATTATTTTTTGGGTTGTTGTTGTTGTCGGGTTGAAACGCTTTAAATCATAAACAAGGAAAAGATACAAGCATGTTGGAGTGAGTTACACAAAACGTGTATAACCTTTTGTCTCTTTCTCGAGGGACCCACTTGTTTTTCAGCTTGTTGATTTTTAGCATGAACACCTTGTGGTGCCTAAAGAGGGAGAAGAGGGGTTTTCTTACAATCATGAATCCTTTTTGCTAAAACAAACAAGGGATTTCTCTATTGAGCATTCTTTTAGGAGGCTTGTGGAAGTTGAAGGCACATCTTTCCTTCCTAATTTTCCAAAGCTCTTCACTCCTAATGGAGTGCCACATAGGGGAAGACTAACCGATTGCTTCACCGAGTAATGCTTGTTTCCAATTGACTTGAAGAGCCAATGAAAGGAGCTTGTTGAGGCATTGCTAAGCCACGATGCTCTTACGAGAGGAAAAGAAGAGGTGACCTAAGCCTTCCCTGCAATCTCTTACACCAAGGGGTAGCATCACAAATTTTACTGGCACTGACAATGGTCCAAATCTTCCATGGAAAATTCGCCAAATGAAGACCACTATCTTGTTCTCAATAAGTGAGTGCCATAGGTCCTTGAACTTGTAGTTCCATCTAATCGAGGTGAAAGTTTTGTTTTTAATTCTCAAAATATCCTCCATTTTGTTGCCATTGTGCCACTTAAAGCCTTCATATAAGGTGGATCTTGTCCAAATAAGAGGTAGATCTTCAATTCATCCCAAGCTTGAAAATGTGTCTTAATAGGTGCTAGTCTTCAAATTTCAACTATGTGATTCAAGTCAATGTCCTCAAATTTGATCCAATGTCTTCTATCTTGGTTCATGAGGTGTTTCCACGTAAGAAAACCTTTGTTCGAGAGCCTCTCGGCTCTTTGGAGGTTTTCATTCTCTACCCTCGTGATACTTGTAATCAAGAAACAAATAGAATTTTGTTGTCTAATGCCAACACCCCACTTCTAGTCATCATTAATGGAACCAAAGGGTTTCATCTTGTTCCATCCTTTCCATATGGAGCACACCGTTTCAGACCCCTTGGGACAATCAGGAATGGCAAGAACAAGTGTGTGATTAGATCGATCTCTTTCCATATGGGGATCCCGATTAGGGAGAGAACGTTGATGTTTCTAAAAATGAGCCAGGCCCATGAAGCCTTGTCATTACTCCAGGCTTTGATCATCCATTTGGTGGCTAGATTGTTGGCCAAGTTGTCCACATCCAAGATGCCCAGACCACCCAATTCCTTCGGGCTAGAGGAAATTTTCCATTTGATCTTTGGCACACTCCTTTTATTGGGATCTCAATCTATAAATCCTTTCCGTTTTTGCATTCCTAATCACATTGTTGGCCCATAGAAATCGGAGATCCAATGAGATGCTCGAAAATTGAAAAACTTGACCAAAGCGGAGCTCCTTGCATCCTTGAGCCCTCAATAATTGCGAGGACATACAAAAACCCGTCTTGAAAGTGGTTCTTGAATAGTTGATTCTAGATCAGGAGGCCACACAAAATATGTTGATGCAATGCTAGAAGCTAGAGACACAACCACTATCATTCTATAGAAATATAATGGTGTTGTCTATGAAGAACCTTAGAATTGTATGATCCTATGCATAGGAGAGGGAGAGGCCTCAAATGTGGCCTAGTTGAACTTGATTTCCAACAGGGCAATCGAGCCCCTTAATAGCAATGGAACAAAGTAGAGGGACAAGTAGGCAACCTTCTTTGATATATATTAATGTAGCACCACAATCAAGGTTCTTGAGGGACTGAAAGTATAGTCCCATTCAAGTTTTTCATAAGTTTTGTCAAAATCAATCTTGAGGAAGAGAATGTTTGGGAATACTGTGTAATATAAACCCTCCGAAACATCATTGATAGCTTTAAGGATGGATCTACCTTTGATGATATTTTTGACTTTGATTCATCCATGTGTGGTGGTGGCCCATAATGTGGTTCGCAAGGACCTTGGCAAAGATTTTGTAGCTAGTCTAGAGCATGGTGATGGACCACCAATTTTCAATTTTATTCTTCTTGCCTTGTGGATGAGCCTTATTACACCTTCATTTAGGCATTTTAGCATAGCACCAATGCCAAAAGCCTTCCACCAAAACAAGCAAAGAGAGAATGCTAGAATATCTTTAATGGTTTGGAAAAATTCACTAGTAAGGCATCAAGACCTACACTTTTTTCTTTGGCAAGCATGCAATAAGGAAGAATAAAGAGAATATGCAATGTCTTGCAAGATTTTTTTATCTTTAATCTTTGAAATATTGGACATGCTGACCTGCTCGAGAAGAATGTTGGGTAGATCCTCGTAAAGCTAAAATGAAGTTATTAACAATCAATGTGCAATTATCCTCTTTCCAATTGCAATCAATGTTATTGTTGTCAATCATTTTGAAAAAGTCTTCTCTACTATGCTTCTTCTTCAAGAGTTTGCACATTTATTTTGAAGGTTTATCTTCCTTGTCCATCCACCAACCTTTAAAGAACAATTGAAGCCTCTTCCTTCTGACTTCCTTTGTATCTGAGAAAGGCTTTTGATTTTAAGCTGGCCTTTTGTAAGTAGTATTTACCTTTGTTAACTTTAGTCTGAAGTTGAAGGAGCCTTCTCTAAAGTTCCTCTTTTATATCCCCACACATTCATTTGATCTCTTTTTGAGTTATGTGCAAAATGGTTTGGGTTTGATTGAGAACAATAATCCAACACCTAGATGGTGAGGAATGTTCAAAGAAGGCTTATCTCTAGGCAAGAGAGATTTCTTGTTTGACCTAGCGGAGTGAGAACATCGATCGATTGGGATGGAACCATGATGCTTTCCTACTTGTGATGAGAGGCTTCAATGAAATAATAATCAGTTAGCAGTCAAAAATTGCAATATCTATGCTCTGAGAGAGCAAGACCCACATGATTGATGACATTCTCAAATATATAACATACATCAAGTCTTGCTTTGAAAAGATCAACATTAGACTAAAGGTTAGACCAAGAAAATGCACTAGAGTCCTTCAACCAAATCATGATTCAGCTTCAACATCCTAGTAGTCTTTTTCTATCCTTCTCTAACTCAGTCTCCTTGTTTCCATGTATCTAAGAGGACTTCCACCATGTTAAATTGACTTTTGCATGTCATCTAAAAAGAAACATCATTTAGCTAATAGAAACCCCACATTCATGATAATGTGATTCTCTCAAGTTTCTTCCGTCAAGCTTATGCGACATTGGTGCTGATAGTTGGATCGTATGCAAGAAACCTTAAGGTTGATCATAAATATTGAATTAAATGCTTTCATGCGGTGTACGAGGAGTATGCATACATCTATAGTATTTTTTCTAGATCTTCCAATTAAGAAATACGATTGATCTACATTCTATACTTATAGTCATATTATGCAAGCAATAGCAAGCAAGTTGCTTTTGAATGGATTCGTGTCATACCAAAGAGTAATGAAAATTAAGTGGATACTTCCCTATACCTTTGTGGAAAGGCCGTAGATAATTAATACAAGGTCTTTCACTAGAAATCAATCCATTAATATTATCTTTTTGGGAGTAAGATGGCTGAGGATATTATTGCAAAGTAATGAAGTAAGGTCATTCAGGATCTTACATTGTAATACTCACTAGCAAAGTTAGCAAAACATGGCAAATCACATGGCTAAATAAGTTGTACATGTGAAAGATAATATTGTTCACTTTCGTATTTGTTGCAACCATTGGAAAATCCAACTTTTACACTAACAAATGTACAAATCTATACAAGATATCTTCAATACATTAAGGAAACAAGCATATGGCATCTCCCATACAAAATCTGAGTCATTTTTAATAGACCTTAAGTTATTCACCGGATGCTCATTATAATCATATGTGAGAATGTATTCAAGTGTGAATATATAAATAGAGACAAACACATACACACCATACATACATACATGCATACATACATACATACATGTATACATACATACATAAATACACACACACATACATGTAAACATACATACATACATACATACATACATACATACATACATACATACATACATACATACATACGTACATGCATATATATATACATACATACATACATACATACGTGCATATATGCATGCATATACACATGAACATACATACATACATACATACATACATACATACATACATACATACATACGTACATACATACATATATACCTTCATAGATACACACACATACATACATACATAAATACATATGTACTTACATACATAAACACAGATGTATATTCTTACATACAGACATAAGTTTATAAATATATTGCTCCATATATACATGCAAACATATATCCAAAAGAGATATAGATTCATTTATGCATACTTACATACATGCACAAAAACATCCCTAGATATATACATGCATAACATACATGCAAGGGTAAATTTGCACACACACACACACACACTATAACACATATAATGATAAAAGCATTCATACATACACATACATACATACACATACATACATACATACATACATACACATACATACATACATATACACACACACATATACATACATACATACATAGATGCATATTCAACTGCATGCATCCATACATACATACATATGCACATACATACATACATATGCACATACATACATACATACATACATACATACATACATACATACATACATACATACATACATACATACATACATACTTACATACATACATACATACATAGACACATACATACATACATACATATATAAATACATGCATCCATACAAATAAACAGGCTTATTTCATAAATACATATATAGATACATATATACACACATGCATGGATTCATACATACGCACACATAAATGCATGCATACATATATACATACACATACATACATACACACACACAGATGCATACATACATACCCATACATGCATGCATACATACATACATACCCATACATGCATGCATGCATACATACATACATACATACATACATACATACGGACACACACACATACAAATACATACATATATACATACATACATACATACATACATACATACATACATACATACATACATACATACGTACGTACCTACGTACGTATGTACGTAGGTACGTATGTACGTAGGTACGTACGTACGTACATACATACATAAATGATGGGGGATGATTCTAACACCCTAAAAGGCTTATTCAAGAAATTTGGGAATTATCCAAGTCCCATTTATATTACTTACTATGTTAACTTCTTAAGTTTGAGATCAACCTTGATATTCCATTTATAATACAATTATGCTTAATATTAAAGTGTCAATTTCATATAGTCCAATCAAGAGATAATAACATGTTGTAGTGCTTAAATGAGTTGAAAAGTAAAACGGGGGCACAAAGAGCTATCACAAAATCTTGAGTAATTCCCATTTTTCTTGCATAGGCCTTTTAATGCAATAATCGAAGATGGCTGCATGTCACTAGGCCCACAAAGAACGATATATGCTTAGTGTTTTGGTCTTTTCTTTGTACATCGAGAGAGATTTAAAATAAGAATTTGCAAACTTAACCTTGAGACTAAGAGATTTCTAACAAGCTTTGAATCATTTCAAATGGATGTTCCACCTAGGGAAGCCATCGAATGCAAGATCGCCTAGTTGTTTGCATCACCCTATGCCTATGTACAAAGACATAGCTTCACAAACTTGGCAATTTCTCACAACTCGCTCAGTAAAAGAGATTGACAATTTTGCACACTTTGGGCACTATATTAGAGGTCAAATGAATCTTGAAATCAATAAAAATGAGTACAATGATAGAGCAAATAATGATTTGGAATCTGATACAAAAACTTTTTTGAAAGCCTAACTAGATCTCTAGATAGAGGAGAAAAATCATGAGAAATGGAGATAAGCAAACAATGGGGCTGCTTGTTGGACTTTATGACTTTGCTTAAGTGAGTGGGAAACTTGTGGAATGCATAGAACTCAAGAAACAAAGGTGAAATGGTGCTTATATAAAACTTTTAGTTTTCCTATAATTTAGCTAATGCACCACATGGAGGCTAACGACCCACCACTCCATGTGGTGCACCTTTTGGTGGGTAATTGATGAGATTTGAATTTGATTGAATTTTGTAGAGATCCTAACTTGATTCCACGACTTTGGGTTTTTCGTTTTGATTGGTCCACTCCCAAAATTCATGGATAAGTCCTTTTACATCGTTGAGGCTTGATTTCAATACTCCCCCTCAAGTCTTAATCCCTAGTCCTTCAATCCAATGGATGGCTTGAAGTGTTGTAGCTTTACTCCATCCAAAGCTTAGGTAAATATGTTTCCATATACCTTTGTATTGGCATGCTCCACATTTATATACTTTGACATGATCTTCTCTCTAATAAAGTGGTAATGCACTTCTATATGCTTGGACCTTGCATGGAACACCAGATTTTGAGCCAAGCATATGCTACTTATGTTGTCACATAAAATAGGTACTTGCTTAACTTGCAAATCAAGATGAACAAACAATTTCTTGAACCACATAAGATCACATGATACTTGTGCTAAGCCTCTATATGCAGCTTTGGTTGAGGAGAGAGAGCCACTATTGGTCATTTCTTTGACATCCACGAGATGTTTTTCTTCCCTAGCATGATAACATATCCACTAGTGCTCCTCCTATCATCTTTGGAAAGTGCTCAGTTAGCATCATAATAAGCTTGTACATGTAATTCATAATCAAATGGATAATAGAGAACTCATTCACTAATCCTTTGAGGTACCTAAGTACCCTTTTCGTTGCAACAAGATGAGGTACTCTTGGTGCCTAGAAATCTTGAGATAACACTCCAATGACATGTGCAATATCTAGTCTTGTCATGTGCAATAGTAGCATACAAGAGAGAACCAATAATTGGCCTATACATGGTCATATCCTTTACTTCACCTCAAGAGCACCTAGTTTAGCATTTACTTCTAATGTATTTCAAATGGGCTTATAATCACACAAGACGAACTTCTTCAAAAGATCTAGAATGTATTTTCTTTGCATCAAGTATGTACCTTCTTCTTTTTATAGTACTTCAATCCCAAGGAGGTACCTTAAAATCTCCAAATCATAGATTTTAAAATCACATCCAAGATTCCTCTTTATTGTCTTGATGTTGGCTTCATCATGCCTTGTTATGATAAAATCATCAAGATATATACAAATGAAAACAATTTTTCTACCTTCCTTCTTCACAAAAAGTGATGGGTTTGCATGACTCTGATTGTATCTAGATTTTATGAAGTAGTCTACAAGTATTTGATTCTAAGTCCATAAAGAACCTTCTTAAGCCTTCATACATGATGTGGAAACTTCTCATCTTCAAAGCCCTAGAGTTGCTCCATGAAGACTACCTCTTCAAGCTCTCCATTTAGGAAAGCATTCTCCACATCCAATTGATACAGGTTCCTACCCGTTGAGGCTAAAGTTCCAATAAAACTCCTTATGGTAGACATCTTAGCTACTCGACTAAATGTTTCCTTGAAGTATATGACATAGGTTTGAGCAAAACCTTTCACAACCAACTTCGTTTTACACCTAGAGATTCTCCCATCTAATGTGTCTTTACCTTGTACATTTGTTTGTTTCCAATGAATTTCATGCCCTTTGTTCTTGACACTAACAACTAAGCATCATCTTCTTCAAGTGCCTTGAATTCATCATGCATGGCTTCATTCCATTCCCTGTGCTTATTTGCCTCTTCAAAAGAGCTAGGTTCTTCACAAGCCATAACTTGATTGATGTAGGCATAGTGTCTTGCAATAAATGAATCGTAAGTTAACCTTGGAATATGGTATTTAACCATGTTGGTAAATTAAAGAAAACATCTTTATTACAACTCATATCATTGCGACAACCTCTATATACCATGTAAAATCTGAATTGACTCTTTCACTTGAACCATACATCATAAGCAAGTTTTCATTTTTACAATTTATTAAACTACAAGCATAATTTTCTTGGTTCCTTTTACATCCTTGATTAGCTTCTCCTTTGGACCAACAATCTCTTACATAGTGGCCCGGTTTTACACAATCGGCATTCTCCATTGGATGCTTCTCTTCCATGCGATATTCCTACTGTTCTCTACTCCTTCCTCTTCCTCTTGATCCCTAGCTTTCGTTTGAGCCATCTTGGTTGGTTGAGCTTGAGTTTGATCTTCCTCTCCCTCTGCCTTGGGAGTTTTTTCCACCTCTTTTTCCTTTGCCTCTATCTGTATAGAAAAGATGGGCTTACATACCTTTGATTGTGAACCTCTTGGTTCATATCCTTGGTCTCTATCAATGTGACCAATTGATCAAATTTTGGTAGGGAATCCCTCACATACACTATTGCACTGGATGCTTCCACCTTTCATCTACTTTCAAGCCATTGAGAGTGTTCATCATAAGATCATCATCTTTGATTGGAATCCTAATTGAGCCTAGGGCATGTGCAAGCTCCTAAACTTTCAAAATGTACTCATTAATGTTAGTGCTTGGTGCTTTCCTAATATTTTTTAGCTCCTTGAGTTGAATCTTCCTTGTGTTATTCGATAAAGGGTACAATCTCTCTAAGGTCTCCCAAATCTTCTTGGATGTGTCCAAGACTTGTATATGCCCTATCATGCTATTACTTATGCGTTGGGATAGAATAAATATGACTTTCTTATCCTTTTCTATCCGTTCATTAAGTGTCTTGACCTATCCTTCAAGTGGTGGATCATGTACACAAGGCTTTGGCCTTATGTAACTTTAAATTTGCCCATAAGGTAGTTGCTAACTTTAAATTTCCATGGTTGATAGTTGCCTTCCTTTAACTTCTCTATTTGTGTACTATACTCAACCATACTGAGCTTAAGGTGCTCCTCTAGCTTCTCTCAAGTGTTTGTATTCTTTAGAAAGCATATCACCTTTTGATAGATTCTCCCTAGCTAACCATTGAGTAGTTCAATTCTCAATTGATATAGCCCACTTTTGATGTTTTCTTGCTTTGATAAGTCCTCCTTGTGCTTCCACGAGTTGTGCTGATCCCTTAAAGTCTTCAATATGATGTCCACTGCTGTCTCCAAGCCTCCAAAATGACCTTGATACCACTAATGGAGGATACTTCTAACACCCCAATACGACAATGGAAGATGGCTTCCCTCCAGTAGGCCCATAAAAAAGGATATATGTTCACTATTCTAGAATCTATTTGCACCTATTCAAAGAAATAAGACGGGAATTTGCAAACTTAAACTACAAGCTTAGAAATATCTAACAAGCTTTTAATCATGCCAAATAGATGTTCAAGGTGGGAGAACCATCCCTTGCAAGACAAGCTATCTATTTGCGACACTCTCTAGCTATGCATAGAGATATAGCTTCACAAAATTAGAGATTTCTCATAACTCATTTAGTAAAAGAACTTAAACATTTGACACACTTTGGGGCACTATATGAGAGACCAAATTAATCTTGAAATCAATAAAAATAAGTAGAATGAGAGAGAAAATAATCCTTTTAAATCTCGTATAAACAAATGTGTCAAAGCCTACCTACACCTATAGAAAGAGGGGAGTGAAATCATGAGAAAATAAGATAAGCAAATGAGGGGCCTACTTGTTGACATTTAGGACTTCAATAAACTAAGTGGGAAAATCATGGATTTCATAGAACTCAAAAAACAAAGGAAAAGGGGTGCTTACATAAAACTTTTACTTTTCCTACAAAACCACCCACCAATCAGTGTAAGTACACTTTTTGGTGAATAATTGATGAGATTTGAATTTGAAAAAAATTGGTGGGGCTCCTAACTTGATTCCATGCCTTTGGGTCCTTTTTTATTGGTGCACTTGCAAAACTAGTGGATGAATCCTTTTGCATGGTTGAAACTTGATTTTAAATAATGTATACACAAATACATACATACATAGGGCATGTGGTGTCGACTTTGACCTGCCTCTCTCAACTACTTCTGCACCAATCTCTATTAGAGAGAGAGAGAGAGAGAGAGTTAACACCTGCACGTGTAGCTCCCAAGCTCAGAGGCGGGCAAACGTTGTGAACCATTATCACTCAGCAATAGAGCGAGACAAAGGGGGCTAGAGCAGTGTTCTGCTATATCACACACATCAGCACTTGCGCATGTAGGTCCACAGCTAGGAGGCGAACCCAAAAAAAACCACCAATGGATTACGCCATTTTCTTTGTCCGAGAGAGAGAGAGACAAAGAGCTAAGCAGCGGCTTATCACCTAACAGAGAAAATGCATCATGTATCTCTCGACTAGAAAAATCTAGACCTACAACTCAATCATCAGTCTTCTGTGCACAGTGAAGCGCATATCAAGGGAAAGAGCGTGCCATTTTGCCAGTGGTAAACACTACCCTATAGGCTAAAGGCTTTTATGTCGAGGTGGAGATTGTTTCAGGTGCAGCGTGCTCCTTGTCATGCATCTTATCGTGACATCATGAATGATGTCAAATCAGCGCATCGAGAAGGCTTGAATCTATCATGCTTCCAGGCTCAGCCAACACATCATAACTAATTCTAGTCTTTCTCATCATTCACTTGTTCATCAGAATACTACACGCAATTCTAGCAATGCTCAGAACTCCTCTTCACGAAGAGATAAGCTCAATGGATTCGTGTGCATATCGACAACAGTTAAGGCTAACTGCCACAAGAGTTGGTAATAACAAAGTGCCACGTTACCAACTTTGGAAAATAGTCGGAGTAGCATGTGTTTCTATCAATTTGCTCAGTAACATCATCTTTGATGTTTGCATTCACGTTTTTAGAGAATCCTTGGATGGTTGAGTTCGTTAGTGATCACATAAAATATTCTCTTATGTTAAATCAGTCCATCCAGGTGATAATTAATGACCTGACTCATCTTTGGATCCAATACTTACTCTTTGAGAAAAGCATCACCTTGGTTTTCAATTCCGATATTTTTTACTATAAATCCTTTATTATAAGCAATCATTTTATCAATCCTCCAAAGGTTCTTAATGATACCACACCCCAACAATTAGCACACTCCCCTTTGGCACTAAGTGTCATCTTTGTACAACAAATGTTAACAAAGAGGATCTTTTGTGTGTGCATCTATGGGTTGGAGGCTAGTCTAAGCCCACCTACAAAGTACTTCGGTTGCCGAGACTACTAAAGCTACTTTGGTGTGCAACAGGCTACTCTAAGCCTCTAAGTGTCTCTTTCTCTGTGCAACAGGCTACTCTAAGCCCTCTCCTCTTGTGTCGACTCATCTTGGTGTTTTAGCAAGAATAAGGCTAATCTAAACCCCCCCTCCCCAAGGATTTACAGTGTTGTGGCAAGTTTTTCAACTTCTTTTGCGATATATTTCAGCTCATTTCTTGGCATACAAGTGTTTTTGAGATTGTTTTTCAACACTTGACACTTACTCTTGCCAAGCACAAACTCACTTCTTTCAAATTCAAGTTCCCTCACTCTTTGTAATGACTAAGAGTGAAGCTATCACATCATCTATGGCAAATTTTTTACCTTCCTTCACACCTATCTTCATGCCCAAAGATGAAAGATTAAATGGGCAAAACTATAATCTTTGGAAGGATGTAATGAGAACATATATGTACACTAGTCTACTTCATGATGTAGTAGACGGGTCCGAACCTGAACCCAATAAAGCTAGCAACCTAGACTCATGGCATATCTAGAATGTTAAGGATAAAAGGGCATTAGCCCAACTTTTACTTGCCTGTGATGAACTGGCCAAAGGACACATCACGGCATGTAAAACATCCAAGGAAGCCTGAGATACTTTATCAGCCCTTTACGAAGACAAAACACCCTCAAAGATCTATGCGTTAGAAGCAGAATTTCATAACCTAACTATTCAGCTGCAAGATATAATCACCAAAGACATAGCTCAGTTTGAGGGCTACCAACACAAGCTAGCACTTTGTGGCCGGAAAATTTCTAGTGAAGATATGGCCATCAGACTACTTAACAAACTCCCTAGGTCGTATGAAACCTTTGTGACTACTTTATACAATCGAGGACAAACACTCACTTGGGATGAAGTTAGGAGACTGTTGCTTCTTCATGACTGTAGGCAACATACCTAGGATATCCAAGCAACAGCCATGAAGGCTAAAGCCACCTTCCACAAACATAAAGGGTAAAAAGGCGATCTAGAATTAAAGGAGAAAGGAAAGAAGAAGTTCACTTGTAATTTTTGTGGCAAGCCTAGCCACATCGAGAAATATTGCTTCAAGAAAACAAGAAGAACAACTCTAAGTTCAATTCAAAGAGCAAACATCATTCTCACTACACAAGTGAAGATCTATTTCTCATAACTGAATACAAAGCACTTGTGGCAATCGCTCCCAAGAAAGAATGGATTTTTTATAGTGGTGCTTCATCCCACATGTGCAATGACAAAAATGATTTTCATGAGTTTGAAGAGCATCAAGGTCAAGTTTACCTTGGAGACAACAAGTGTATTGAAATCCAAGGAAGAGAAAAAGTTCAAGTCATCAACTCTGAGGTGAGACCAAGTTACTCAAGGCGCACTTTTTTCCCTCTTTAGGAGGTTTTTTTCCCCCCCTTGTATATACGCATATAGCCCTAATGGGTTACTCATCTTTGTACATTCTCATGGTAATACATTCAGTATTATATGTTGTGCTCCAAGCTTCTCCTTCTTCCTTGTTTTGTTCACATGCTTCGTAGATGTCTAACAACAACAACAACAACAACAATAATTGGTATTAGAGCATGTCGCCGCTTCATCCAGGGCATCGTCGACACTCCTTCGGACATAGTCTCAAAATCGCATGAAATTTGGTGTGCATACTCAAGGTAATTAGGACATCAAAAATCTTTGCTTTGTGGTGCCGAAATCGAGATCTGAGCTTGTTTCGGCCTCGGAATGCACTATCATAGTGCTTGTGCAAGCTATTTCATCTTTTCTTGCCAAAGATAGATACAAGTTTTAGTTCACTAGTATAAGCTTCTCAAAGTCTACGACAGGTCTAGCAGAACTCGTTTGGGTAGTTCTGTTCAACTTTTTCAGATACAATTATTTTTCTGCATCAAGGTATTTTAGTTAGTGGCCATGGCACACAACTTGTTCTTGTTGATGTTCCAAAGTACCTATTGAGTTTTATTGCACTAAACACAAGCCTAGAGGGTCTACTTTACATATGCAAAGAGCTAGGGATGGTCCTGTGTTGGTTCGCTAGACCAACTTCACCACTTGACAACTGAACTTTCCAATCCTCTCCAAGCTTCTCCAAATTCTTTCAAAGGGCCCCGTGTGGTCTCCTCCTTATCCTCAATATGCTTGTATAGGAATCCCATGAGTGGGCTTCCTAGGCATCATGGACATGCTTCCTACATAACTAGCAAGTTACATTGGCATTCAGTTACCACTTTGTCTTGTTTGCTGCACATGGTGCACCATAGACAACTCTTGACTCCATTTCTTGCATGATATTCTTGTAGCTCTTGATAAATTTGTGTCATTTCTTTTGCCTTGGTGTGGAGTCCTTTTTGTAATTTTAAGGCTTTAATTTCACACCATATTTATGCTATTGCACTCTCTTCTTCCTTCTTGGGCATATTCTTCTTTAAGGTCTCGAGCTCCATCCTCAATTGGGCTATTGAGTCATCATGTTCCATGGAGTATGGGAGCTTATAAGAGTGGATTCCATATTGATGTCAAATTGTCTCTAATCTTGTAGTTGCACTAAAGAACTCATGAATGGTTAATGTGGGGAATACAATTCCTTTAACATACATTGGGTGGACACTCAACGTGGCTTAGCAAACCACTTTTTGACAAAAATGATGTGGCGAGGATATGATCATTTGGACATAAGAGCTTTGGCTCTAGTTACAAATTCAAGAAATGCCTCCCAACACTCAAACGTAAGCTTTTCAATTCTTCCATAATGTTTTACGTGGTATTACCTTGCTTGGATTTTTCTTTAAAGGCGTCCTTCATGAGGTTCTATATAGCAAACTAGTATTCGGTAAATTGACTAAACCATTTATCAATGGACCCTTCTAATGTCGATAGAAAGTGTATCAAGAAAGCACCTCCCCTCCCCATTACCCCTTGTCTTGTATAAGGCTAAAAACCTTTTAACATGCTCGTGAAGATCCTCATGTGAAAATTCTCTAAAAAAAGGGGAATTTTATGTTTAATCAGGGTAGTAAGGTCTCTAAGTCCACTTGGATTGTCATGTTCCCTATTGATGATGTGGAGAAGGCGGACGAATCAACCTATGAGTAACTTTCCTTCTCGTATTTTTGAAACTAAATTTTGTGACCAGGTTGTGGCCATGAGCTATGCATCCTCTTCTATGGCTTAAGATGAATTCCAACAAGAAAGGAAAACTTGCTTCTTCAAGCAGTGCCGACACCTTCTGTGCTTCCTTCTTCTTCACTTGAGAATTGTGATTCCCCTATGCCCAAGTTTTCATGTCCCATCTGGCATGCCAAATTTTTCTATGGATCCTTTAGTTGAAAGCGGCTTGAGTATTTTTAGGAGAAGAGTAGAGAAGAAGGAGAAAGACATATTGCACCAAAAGTATCTATGCCTTGATTAAAATAGTAGACTACAATACCTTTTGTTGCAAAAATAAGAGAAAATACTCATTGTGCATAGATCTTTTATGAAAAACAATACACATAAGTACAGCAACGTTGTTGGTTCAAACCAATCACCAATTGATACTTATGAAGACCTAATAAAGTGAAGAAAGTGTTTGGATAAAATCAATGAAAAGATTTGTTTCACATAAAGATCAATGAGACTGCATATGATCATAGATGAAGAGTTTCCAAATATGGCAGTACATATGTTCACTTAAAGTATCCTAATTAGTGTATCATAGTTAGTAGTTAAGTTAGAAGGTCAATAATACAAGTGAACATCAATGTATAGTCATGATTTGGTTATGAATTTGTGGCTATATAAGAAAACCAATAGCATTTGCAATGAGAGAGAGATCATTATCAATGTAAGAAGAAAAGTTTCAAGGGAAGGTGGTAGATTTAGAGTCTCTTCTAAGTATCCATTCACTCAAGATCATCTCATGGATAAAAAATCCTTGTACACAAATCTAATTCAATAGGAAACCAAGGTATGGTTAATTTTTTAAATCCCAATTCTTCACACAGTATGAGTATTATCCGTAGGAACATTTTTATGTGATCAAATGGCACATTGGACAAGTACAAAACAAGACTTGTAGCTACAGGATATAAGAAACAACATGGCATTGATTACGAAGAAAGCTTTGCCCATACTGCAAGGTTTACCACCATAAGAATCACTCTAGCACTAAGTGCACATTTCAAATGGCCCATCTACCAGCAGGATGTCAAAAGTGCTTTTCTCAATTGAGATCTTCAAAAAGAAGTATTTTTTGACCAACCTAAATGCTTCAAGATTAAAGGAATGGAAGATCAAGTCTACAAGCTTCAAAAAGCACTTTGCAGACTTAAGCAAGCACCCAGGGCATGGTATGAAAAGATTCACAAGTTCCTTGAAGATAGGGATTTCAAAGGAGTAGTACTGATGAAAACTTTCAAAGTTATGGTTAATTTTTAAATGCTAATTCTTCACACAGTATGAGTATTATTTGTAGGAACATTTTTATGTGATCTTCGTAGGTGACTTGTGCCTTGATGACTTGTGGGCCTTGAATCCTATGCCTTGATGACTTGTGGGCTTAGGAACAAGTGTCCAAGTGTTGTTCTTCTTGATTGCATCCATTTTGACTTGCATAACTTCTTCCCATGCAGGTTGTCCTCAAGCTTCTTTGTAGTAGGAAGGCTTTGGAATCTGCTACATCCAATGCATCAATGCATAATTTACATAATGAATCTGTTCTTGTTGCTACTTTTCAATGAGACTTTGTGATCTTCTTGGTTGCTTTGAAGTACTAGTCTCTGAGTGGTGTTTTGAAAGGACCATGTTCCCCACTAGAGTGTAGATGGGTGGATTAAGACTTGTACTTTGATCCTTGGTTGAGCATGTTGAAGCTTCATTAAAGATCACATCTTTTGAAATTGTGATGGAGTGGTTTTCAAGATCATCCAATCTATATGCTTTTGATTATTCACTAAAGCCAATGAATATATGCTTTTTAGACTCTGACTATAGCTTACTTCAATCTTCTTTTGGCACATAGACAAATGTTTCACTTCCAAATACTCGAAAGTAATTGACATTAGGCTTTCTTACATATTAGGCTTCAAAGGGTGTCTTGTTGTGCAATGCACTGGTGAAGTGTCAATTGAGTATGTGCACATCAGTGTGCACTGCTTCTACCCAAGATTTCTAGGGTAATTATTTGTTGTGAAGCATGCTTTGTGCCATTTCCATTGCACTTCAAATATTTCTCTCAGCTACACCATTTTGGGATGGAATGTGAGGTTGAGTGACATTGTTTTATCCCTTTTTTACTTAAAATTTTGTCAAAGCCTTGATTGATAAATTCACTATCGTCATCTGATGAAATAGTCTTAATTGTCTTTAATGCTTCATTCTCAACTTGGGTGATCCATTCTTGAAACTTAGAGAAACTGTCTGCCTTCAACTTCAAAAAATATACCCAAATGTATGGTGAGTGATCATCTACTAGAAGAAAGAAGTAGATTGATCCACTAAGGGAAGGGGTATTCATAGATCCACAGAGATCCATATGGAGGAGGGCTAAAGGGTTCCTCGCTCATGTGGATGTCTCCTTGAGAATGAGAGCCCTATGTTTCTTGCCTTGGATGCAAGATTGGCAAACATGGTTGACTTGTTTGATCTTGGGCAATCCTTTAACAATGTGAGATGAGGAAATCCTTTGTAAATATGAAATGTGGCTATACCTTTGATGCCAAAGGCTAGATCATGTCTCGTTAGATAGAAAGCAAGATAATTTATATAGCCCTTTTTCTTCTATGCCTTGTGTGATGATGTCTTTGGTTTTAGGATCAATCATGTTAAATCAAGTGTTATCAAATAACACTTGTTTATTGTGGTTGTTGATTGCCTTAACTGATAATAAATTCATGCACAAGTTAGGAACGAATAATACATTGGATAATGATTTTCACTCCCCTCCGTCATTGGTGATTTGTACTTTGCCTTTCCCTTTGATGGGTAGGCTCTTGTTGTTGCCTAGGTAAACCTCGCCCATATGATCTTCAATTTGTTGAAAAGAATCTCGATCTTTAGACATGTGCGATGTCATTCCACTGTCAAAGATCCATTCTTGAGATGAACTTGAAGTTACTAGGGCATTGGCTTCTATTGAAATAAACAGGTCTTTATTGGAACAGTGAGACCTATGCTGAGAGGGGTTTGATGGGTTCTTGGAGCTAGAGGGCTTCAAGGTGTGTTTCTTCTTGTAGCAAAATTGCTCGAAGTGCCTTGTTTTTCCATAGAAATTACAACTAAAATTCTTTGATGATGTGTTTGATCCTTGCTTGGATGCATTGCTATTAAGTCAACTACAGTCAAAGTCAAAAGATCAAAGTCAACTAGTCAAAGTCAAAAATATCAAGGTCAAAGTCAACAGGTGCAAAGTCAAAGTGCTAAAGTGCAGGTGTCAAAGTGCACAGGTAGTGCACAGTTAATGGTCCACAGAGGGTAAATTGGAGAAAGTGGGTTGCAGGTTGCAGAGGTATTTTCTCTAATTTCCCTAAGGTTCAAAGTGTGTTTTTAAAGTGTTTTGGAAGGTTCAGGTGAACCCCCTCTTATGTGCAAAAGTGAAGACTTAAAAGGAAAATGTGAAGGTATGTGAAGCGGCAACGTACGCACAGGTGAAAGTATGGCCCCCCCATTAAAATTTTTGGTTTTAGTCTAAAGTCACTACAGGACAAAATAGTGAGTCATTGGTTGCCACTTGTGAAGACAATCTTGGGACATCAAAGTGAGCACCAAGATACTATTGCACTTAGGAGCGAAGGCAAGGACTATTCTTGGACCAATTTCTAGAGTAAGCAAGAGAAGCATAGTCTAGGTGAAGCAAGGGAGAGAAGTGCAAGAGTCACCAGTGTGCGACGCAGAGAAGTGGAGTTGAAGGAGTGCATGGAGAGTGACTAAGGGATTGTGCAGAGAGTGCTAAGCTAGTCCCCCAAGGATCTCAAGGTCTCCTTGCAGTGTGCGCATGCCGACAGAAGGTATTCATTCCTCCCCCTTAGTGGAAGCTTGGTGCAAGGTGTGCACAAGGATAAGCTTGAAGCAAGTGGAGGTCTGGTGCAGAGGAGGCCAGTGGCAAGAAGACTTTGGGATATTTGGTATTTTGTAATTGAGCACTCTGTGGGATTGTGCACAGAAGTATTAGCTTGTATTGTGCTTCAAACATTGTAATTGTCTTACTGTAATCAATCGGCAGAAGCTTCCAAGGTGTATTTCCTCTTCTGATCTTTTCCTTTTCTCCTACAAACCCTCAAACTCCTTCTTGTCTAAGAATCCCCCAACAAAATTTGGCACGCCCGGTGGGACATCCAAGGAGATTTGAGCTTAGGAGAAACCAAGTGCAAAGTATAGCAGAGGTCACGTGTCTATAGTGCTACTACAGTGCTACTTCATCAACCAAAAGGTAAATATTCTTATCAAGTGTCTCATATTAAGTGGGCTATGAGCTGCTCATGACCGCAACCCGGTCCCAAACATTGAGGGTCACCTGCAAGCAAACAAGAAGGAAGGTTGTTAGAAGATCCTCCATTCCACTATCTTCAACCTCATCAGTAAAGAGCATGGCGGGACAGGTAGACTTGGAAACCTTACTCTCAAGATTAAATATAAAGTTTCCTTCTTTCAAAGGCCTAGCTCAGGAGGATCCGGATGAACACATTAGAAGGTTTTTGGCACTATGTAAGACTAGAGGCTTAATGGGTAGGGAGGATGCCTTTTTTATTCTCTTCCCTGCCACATTAGAGGGATTAGCAGATAAGTGGTTCAGCCAGTTTGCTGAAAATTATTTTACCACTTGGGATGTGATGAAAGATGCATTTAAAAATCAATTCCAGCATGGCAACACTGCGGAGATCATCATAGAAGAACTAGAAAATTTGAGATTGGGTCCAGGAGAAAAGTTCCCAGAGTTTGTGACTAGGGCCAAAGCACTAATGGCTAAATTGCCAGATCCACCACATGATTTTTTTGTTAAGAAATGGTTAGCTAAGCCCCTACCAGTGGCCACCCAATGCAAAATAAAGGAATTAGTGTTACCTATAGCCTCCATAGAGGAGTTCATCAACACAGCTACACGCTTGGAGCAGATAAGGCACCAGTATGGAGCAACCTCTTCCCAACTAACATATGGTACAGAAATGGAGGATCCAGTGATCCATCTAAGGAAGGAGCTGGAGGGCTTAAAAAGAAATAAGCCCTACAAAGAGGAGGAGAATGTTGTTGCTCAGTTGAGAAGGGAGATTGAAGCACTAAAGCTCCAAAAGGAGGAGGAGGCCGAAGCAGAGGAATTGGCTCAACTACGACAGGAGCTTCAGGAACTCAAAGGGAGTGGAATCAAAAGTGGACTTTGGTGTTCCATGTGCAGCAAGCAAGGTCACATAGTAAGTGAATGTCCTCTATTAAGTGTGACTTGCCAATTGTGCAGGAAGGTGGGTCGTGAGGCCCATGAATGCCAATCAAGGGGAATGCCTACAACGACATACTGGACACAAGGAGGATCCCTACCAACCACAAATGTGATGGCTGCTGCACCGAATCAAGGTAACAACTATAATCCTAGACAGAGGAATAATTTTGGAAATGGGCCTAGGAGGCCAATCATCTGTTTTAGATGTGGAGAATGCGGGCACTATCAAAGTAGGTGCACCCTACCAGAAAATGCACCTCCTTGCAGGAACTGCCCTAAGGCCAGAGACCATTATACAAATTGTTGTCCTAAGAATCAATCCTCTTCATCCGGGCCCCATATTCAAATGATTTCTGTGCACAAAGAAAAAATGTGTGATCTAGTCAATGAGACATCACCATCTACCAGGGTGGTGCAATTAGAAGAAATAGAATCTTTGACTGTGCAGACAAGAAGCAAGGGGAAGGTTCAAGCAGACATAGGACAAGGATCAAAGATTAAGGAATGGAATCAAGACAGAGAACCATCTGAAGATAAAGCCACCACAGGTGCAGATACAAGGCAAAAAGGAGATCTCTTATGCACCAGTGATTCCATTGGGCATGCCTTCAACAGGGCTCATGAGGAGTTTGATAAGTCAACTGGAGCCCATGCTCTCAAGGAATCAGAGGCTTCAAAACTACTCAAGTCCATGAAAAAGGAGGTTAGTATTTTTTATTTAATAAAGATGGATGGGAAATTCAGGTCAGAGTTATTGCAGATAATTGATGAGGCTTCCACTACAAGCTTGGTGGCAAAGACTGTTGTTTTACATAAAGGAAAAATTATAGGGGAAGCACCCCTTACAGATTATAAAAGTCCTCGGCTGACAGTATCTATCAAAGGTCATGAATTTCAAGGAGTTATTGTGGATGGTGGTTCTGGCACACAAGTGTCATTCATGATTGGGGCAAGGACACTATGTGGGTACAAAAGAAAGGGCAAGAGCTGACACAGATTCATTTAGAAGAGGGCCCAGATAATCAAGGAAACACCAGCATGATGCAAACAGTTGGCATATGCATGGAACCAGAATTGGAGGATCAACCCCAAATAGATTTCGAGGAAGAAGAGGATATTCTAAATTGGCTCCAAGCAGGCAACTCTTCCTCTTGTTTTGGAATTTTTCTTAATAATTCTTGCATGACTGAAGGTTATGATGAAGATAAGCACAAAGTCCAGGTTGATGGATTGGGAGAACCCATCACAGACCACAGAAGGGGCAGGAAGACACCCCTCAAATACAACTTGGAGGAGGATATTGTGAAGAGATGGATAAGTATGTGCTTGAAGATGAAGAGGTGTTGCAAAATCCTTGATCTACACCAACCAAATGAACTCCAGGAGTAGATGGTGGGCCCTTTTAGCTTGCCAATGGATGTATTAGACACCCTATAAACCTTGGAAGATCACTCTCAAAAAGATAGATCAAAACAGATAAGTTGGAGTTAGCTCAGAGGTGAAAACTTGTTATTCTTGGTTCATACACCTGTCCAATGTTTTACATAATTCTCTGAGCACAGCAGCAATTAGCTTATTTCCTCTTGGGGAAGTCTAGATAACTTAAAGAGCTAACTTTCAAGAGTAATCTCATCAAAAATAATAAACCACACACTGAGAATGAGTTTTGACAAGTGATGACATCATCCCGATTTTCACGGGCTGCTACAATTTGAGACCAGTGAGCAGAAAAATCAACATAACTCAAAATTTAGGAATCCAATGATTATGAAAATTTGTATGGTTATACTAGCCAGTAAGATAAATCCAACAAGCTTTAAATCACTGAATTTGAGTAAGTAACCACTGAGCAATGGCTCTGACAAGATGAGTGAAAAAGTCGGGTACCTGACAGAGAAGTGAAGATGAACAAACCCTGTTGACTTCAAATGAACATAACTGAAGATTGCAACATCTAAATGACATGAAAACTTGTGAGCATATAGTAGACTTATAGAGCTGACTTTACCAAGTTAAATCACTGAAAATGATGCACCAAGCTCAGAGAAAACATCTCTGCAAGATGACTGAGAAAACTGAGAGTAATGGTAGTGAGTAGTACACTTCACAAGAACATGGAAAGATGAACTCAAATAATCATGAAAATGAAAGTATATTGCTTGTACAATACAATGACTTACTGATACATATGTGTGCCTTGTAATCACACCTTGATATGGCATAAAGCTCAGCTCTTGGAGGTCTTCACATAGGTCTCTCTAACCACGACTAAAACTGCCATCTATTTATAGTTGAGTTTGGGAGGCTAACTTCCCTCAATCACTCTCCAATCAATCAATGATTGATTTGATTCTCTACCTACCACAAATCACAAATTCGTGGCTCCTCTTTCCATTCTTGATCAAGTGGACTCAACCACTTAAGATTCTCTTACTTTTACATTAAGTAAACTCTTCAAAAGTTATAAGAGGTAGTTCACAAGTGAACTTTACATAGTCTTCATTTTAAGGCTTTTTCTATGACTTTGTGGGACTCAAGCCAATACTTAGGCTTGTCATAGACTTGCTCCAACAGCTCTTCCTCAAGCCAAGTATGCTTGAGGTCTTCAATCTTCCAAGATTACCTGCAAACCAATCATAGCCTTGAATTTGCAAAGCTTTGTACCATCCAATGCTTTGGTTAGAATATCTGCACATTGTTGATGAGTGGACACATATGATATTTGAATCTCTTTGCTTAGAACCTTCTCTCGTACATAGTGATAATGAACTTCAATATGTTTAGTCCTTGCATGAAAAATAGGATTAGCAGCCAAATGAATAGAACTCATATTGTCACCAAAAATAGTTGGAGTTCCAAACTCCAATCCAAGATCTTTGAATAATGTCTTCATCCACATAGCTTCTTGTGTAGCTATGGCAAGACCTCTATATTCAGCTTCAGTAGAAGAGAGAGCAACTCTGGGTTGCTTCTTGGATGACCATGAAATAAGCTTTGAACCTGCAAAGGTAAGATAACCTGAAGTGCTCCTTCTATCTTCCTTGGAGCCAGCCCAATCTGCATCAGAAAATAGCTTCAAACCTAAATCAGATACATAAGGATAATAAAGTCCTTCATTTATGGTTCCTTTGAGATACTTGAGAATCCTTTTGGAAGCATCCATATGTGGTTTCCTTGGTGTGTGCATAAATTGGCTTAGCACACTCACACTGTAACATATATCTACTCTTGTCAATGTGGCATAGTTGAGACTACCCACTAGACTTTGATATGATGTGATGTCCTCTATGAGTTCACCTTCATGTGAGCTCAATTTGTGATTGACCTCCATTGGAGTACCTGCAATCTTACAATCTTGCATCTTGAATTTTGCCAACATGTCCTTAATGTACTTTCTTTGAGTGAGAAACAAACCATGATCTTTGTAGACAACTTCCAAACCTAGGAAGTAGGTAAGTGAACCCAAATCACTTATCTTGAACTCTTCTCTCATCTGATCTTTGATCTTCTTCATACCATCTGCATCATTTCCTGTCAATATAATATCATCTACATATACACATAGGTAGATGATCTCAGAATTACTCTTTTTAATAAAGAGTGAAGGATCTGCCTTGCTTGGTTGAAAGCCTTTGTCCTGCAAGAATGAAACAAGCCTGAAATTCCAAGCTCTTGGAGCTTGCTTGAGACCATACAATGCTTTGTTAAGTTTACACACATAATCAGGATAAACTTGATTCTCAAAACCAGGTGTTTGTGCCATATATACCTCTTCTGTTATCCAACCATTCAAGAATGCATTCTTTACATCTAGTTGAAGTATCTTCCAATTCTTGGAAGAGGCAATACTAAGCAAAACCCTAATAGTAGACATCTTTGCCACAAGAGAGAAGGTCTCCTCATAATCAATTCCCTGAGTTTGTGCAAAGCCTTTTGCCACAAGCCTTGCCTTATACCTGTTAATTGAACCATCAGAATTCTTCTTGAGTTTATAGACCCATCTTGAGCCTATTACCTTCATGGATGAAATCTTGGGCACCAAATCCCAAGTGTTGTTTTCTTCAAGTGCTTCAATCTCTTCCTTCATTGCATGCTTCCATTCTGTTTTTGCTTTGGCCTCTTCAAATGATGATGGCTCCTCTTGGTTTATGTCATGTGCTATGTAGATAGAATGTTTAGTTACTAATGAGGTGTCAAACCCATACCTTTCTGGTTTTTTCTTTTCCCTCATAGATCTTCTTAGGCCATGATGTGATGATTCTGCCTCATGTCCAAGTTCCTGCAATTTTGCTTTACCTTTAGACTTCCATGCTTTGATCTTTTCCATGTGAGATTCTTCATCATCCTCTGAGGTGTCTTGTTCTTCAATCTTTGATTGTTCTCTACCAAGCTTTGGAAAACCTTCTTCAAGATCATATGGTAAATTGATCTTCCTGCATGAATCTTCATACCATGAATTGTTCTCATCAAAAACTACATCTCTGCTTACCAAGAATCATTTGTTGGTAGGGTTGTATAACCTGTAGCCCTTTTGATTGTTGTCATATCCAATAAATACACACCTTTCTGCCTTTGGATCCATCTTGCCTCTAACCTGTGAAGGAACATGAGCAAAAGCAATACATCCAAAACTTTTACAATGATCTAAGCTTGGTCTTCTTCCATTCCAAGCCTCATATGGAGTCATCCCATCAAGGGATTTTGAAGGCAACCTGTTAATCAAGTAAGTGGCTGTAGATACAGCCTCAGCCCATAAATAATTAGGTAAATGCTTTTCATTTAACATAGACCTTGCAGCTTCAACAATTGTCCTATTCCTCCTTTCTGCCACTCCATTTTGCTCAGGAGTGTACCTTGTAGTTACCTCTCTTTTGATTCCTCTTTCTTGAAGAAAAGAATCAAAATCATGGGAGAAGTATTCTCCCCCTCCATCTGACCTTAGCCTTTTTAGTGATTTACCTATTTGATTCTCCACAAGAGCCAAATATCTTTTGAAACATGAAAAAACTTCATCTTTGTGTTTCATAAAGAATAGGATAGTCCATCTGCTGCAATCATCAATAAGGGAGACATAATACCTTGATCCAGATATTGAAGCTTCCTTGCTAGGTCCCCATACATCTGTATGAACCAACTCCAAGAGATCTCCATGCATATAACCTTTCTTCATGAATGGTAACCTGTGAGACTTTCCAAATTGACATGCACTACACTTATAAATCATATGTTGTTTTGACAAGTTAGGGAGTCCAAGTATACTTTGGTCCCTGCAAATTTGCTTTAATGACCTTTCACCAATATGTGCTAACCTTTTGTGCCATACTTCCAATTCTGTGAGTGTCTGACTACCATAATTAAAGAGAGCAATGTTTCTAGTGTCCTGTAATTCAAATGTGAACAATCTACCTGTCTTTTCACCTTTTGCAATTTTTTTGAATCCTTGACTTGGATCTTCAACAAATGCTCCTGCTTTTGTGAACCTGACTTGCAATCCTTTCTCTACTATCTGCCCAACACTTATCAAATTATTTGTAATGGTAGGGACATAGAGTACCTTACTGAGTAGGTTTATGTTTCCATCAGGTGCTTTGACATTGCCTATTTTCTCCACAGGATGTTTTGTATCATCTCCTGTTTGTACCTCATGCTTATTCCTTGGATCTCTGATAGGAGTGCCACATTTCCTGCCACATGATTTGAGCAACCTGAATCTATGTAGAAAACATGCTCATCAGATTTACCTTGTGGCATAGCCATGTTCATGATCAATAATGAATCCTCTTTGTTTGAGTCTTCTGTGTAGTTATTGAAGTCTCTCCTTCCTTTGTAGCCTCCTTGATAGTTTGAATGATTGTAGTTGTTGTAGTTGCCATGGTAGTTGTTGAACCTTCCTCTTGAGTAGCCATAACTTCCTCTATTGTATCCTCTACCTCTTTGATTCCTGGAATTCCTAAAGCAATTTTCAGTTGTATGATTGGTTAATCCACAAATAGAACATGAGTTGGAGTCTTGGGATCTTCCCCTGCCTTGTCTACCTCCTCTTCCTCTACCTCTGCCATGTCTTCCTCTACCTGCATAGTTAGCTTGATATGTACCTGCTTCGTCATCCACTTTCTTTGCCTTTCCTTTGTTATCTTTGGACTTGCTTTTATCAGTGTATAAAGCTGAAGATTGATTACCTTTAGAGCTTTCTCCATTTTTGATAAGCTTTTCCTCTTGAGTAAGTAGTTGTCCAATGAGTGTATTGAAATCAGGTACATGCATGTCCATGTACAAATCCATAGCTGTGGTGAATGCTTCCCACTTGTCATCTGCCTTCAAGACATTGATCACCTGCCTTACAATTTGCTCTTCGTCTATTACCTCTCCAATGCTTCCAACTGATCCGCTATGTCCTTGAGCTTTGTGACAAAATCAGTCACATTTTGTTTGGGAGCCTTCTTGAGAGTTGTGAAATCCAGCCATAGTTGATGCTTTCTAGCTTTAGTACTTGAAGAAAAGAAGGCTTCAAGTGCATCCCACACTTCCTGAGATGTCTTACAACTTCTAATGTGAGGCAACAAAAAATCTGAGATAGAGTTGAGGAGATAAGACCTTGCAAGTGCATCCTTGGAGCACCATGTGCTCAATCTTTCTTGCTCTTCTTGTGTTGGTTGACTTTTGTTCCTGAAACTTGGCATAACTTCATCTCCAGCCACATAACCATATAAACTTCTAACTTGGAGATAAGCTTCCATTCTTAATGACCAAGCTGAGTATTTACCTCTGTCCAATTTGTCAATTGATGAAGGAAATCCATCTGCCATGTTGTCCAACCTCGCTCTGATACCACTGTGAAGAGATGGATAAGTATGCCCTTGAAGATGAAGAGGTGTTGCAAAATCCTTGAGCTACACCAGCCAAATGAACTCCAGGAGTAGATGGTGGGCTCTTTTAGCTTGCCAATGGATGTATTATACACCCTATGTACCTTGGAAGATCACTCTCAAAAAGATAGATCAAAACAGATAAGTTGGAGTTAGCTCAGAGGTGAAAACTTGTTATTCTTGGTTCATACACCTGTCCAGTGTTTTACATAATTCTCTGAGCACAACAGCAATTAGCTTATTTCCTCTTGGGGAAGTCTAGATAACTTAAAGAGCTAACTTTCAAGATTAATCTCATCAAAAATAATAAACCACACACTGAGAATGAGTTTTAACAAGTGATGACATCATCCCGATTTTCACGGGCTGCTACAGTTTGAGACCAGTGAGCAGAAAAATCAACATAACTCAAAATGTAGGAATCGAATGATTATGAAAATTTGTATGGTTATACTAGATAGTAATTTGAATCCAACAAGCGTTAAATCACTGAATTTGAATAAGTAACCACTGAGCAATGGCTCTGACAAGATGCGTGAAAAAGTCGAGTACCTGACAGAGAAGTGAAGATGAACAGACCCTATTGACTTCAAATGAACATAGCTGAAGATTGCAACATCCAAATGACATGAAAATTTGTGAGCATATAGTAGACTTATAGAGCTAACCTTATCAACTTAAATCACTGAAAATGATGCACCAAGCTTAGAGAAAACATCTCTGCAAGCTGACTGAGAAAACTGAGAGTAATGGCAGTGAGTAGTACACTTCACAAGAACATGGAAAGATGAACTCAAATAATCATGAAAATGAAAGTATATTGCTTGTACAATACAATGATTTACTGATACATATGTGTGCTTTGTAATCACACCTTGATATGGCATAAAGCTCAGCTCTTGGAGGTCTTCACATAGGTCTCTCTAACCACGACTAAAACTGCCATCTATTTATAGTTGAGTTTAGGAGGCTAACTTCCCTCAATCACTCTCCAATCAATCAATGATTGATTTGATTCTCTACCTACCACAAATCACGAATTCGTGGCTCCTCTTTCCATTCTTGATCAAGTGGACTCAACCACTTAAGATTCTCTTACTTTTACATTAAGTAAACTCTTCAAAAGTTACAAGAGGTAGTTCACAAGTGAACTTTACATAGTCTTCATTTTAAGGCTTTTTCTATGACTTTGTGGGACTCAAGCCAATACTTAGGCTTGTCATAGACTTGCTCCAACAGATATGACAACCACAGATAAGGAAGTTACTAAAGCTAAAGGCAAGGTAAAAGATTATAGTGAAGAGTTTTCTTTCCCGATTCAAGAAATCCCTACAGGATGGATGCAGGACAAGGAGGAACACATTGAAATCCAAAATACAACTGCTTATGAAGCAATGCACGAAAAGCTTGTAGAAGAAGACAAGGAAGAAGATGAGCACGAAGATAATATGGTAGAGAGAAAATCCTGTCAAAGAAATACAATTAGGCACTCAAGACAATAATCGGCCAGTTTTGGTGGCCACTTGGTTGTGGAGCCACCTAGGACTCCTTGAAAAGGTAAAATCATTCTTGACCCATTATACAGATGTTTTTGCCTGGCATTATAAAGACTTAGAAGGAGTGCCTGCAAGTTATGGAGAGCACAGAATCCCTCTGGTTGATGGAGCCAAACCCATAAGAGGGAAGAGTTATAGACTTAATCCAAAATATGTTGAAGCTGTCTATGTGGGAATACAGAAGATGGAGGATGCAGGAATCATCATTCCTGTGGAACACTCAGAGTGGCTCTCACCTATGGTTATAGTACCAAAGAAGAATACTAATAAAATCAGAATTTGTGTTGACTTTAGAGCACTCAACAAGGTGACCATTCCAGATCGTTTCCCAATGCCTTTTGCAGAGCAGGTCATTGAAGAAGTGGCTGGGCATGCCTTAGATAGCTTTATGGATGGATTTAGTGGCTATAATCAAATATCAATACACCCAGAGGATCGTGAAAAGACTGCTTTTATCACACCTTGGGGAACATATGTGTATGTAAAAATGCCATTTGGGCTCAGAAATGCTCCAGCTACCTTTAGCAGAACGGTCAATCTCATTTTTGCCCCCCTATTGCTGGAATCACTTAGAATCTTCATGGATGACTTCTCTTCGTTTTCAGGTTCTCACAAAGAAACTCCCCTAGATTGTTTGGACCATCACTTGAGGAAGCTACAGAATGTTTTCAAGAGATGCAGGGAGACCAAGCTAAAGCTCAATCCGAACAAATGTCATTTCCTTGTGACAGAAGGAACTCTCTTAGGACATGTGGTGTCGGCTAAAGGTATGGCCCCAGATCCTGACAAAATTATTTCCATATTAAAGTTGCCTAAACCTAAATCTCCTAAAGAGATTCAGAGTTTCTTGGGGCATATTGGATACCATAGAAGGTTTATAAAAATGTATGCAGAGATAGCCAGACCACTGGCTAGACTTAAAGGTAAGAAAGTACCTTTTAAATGGGAAGAAGAGGAGGAAAAAGCATATCAAACATTACGGTCAAGGTTAGTGTCTGCTCCTATTTTGATCACACCTGAGTGGTCAAAAATCTTTCATATACATGTAGATGCCAGTGCCTATGCAGTGGGGGCAGTTTTGACCCAACCCAGTGAAGAATTTAAAGTGGACAGACCAATTCAATATGCCAGTAGAATCTTGACCAAGGCTGAAAGGAATTACAATACTACAAAAAGGGAAGCCTTAGCAATGGTTTTTGCTGTCCAAAAATTTCTTCATTATTTACTGGGAGGAAAATTTATTATTATAACAGATCGCCAACCACTAAAATACTTGCTCAACAAACCACAAGCCACTGGTAGAATATGGAGGTGGTTATTGTTGTTCCAAGAGTTTGATTTTTCTGTAGTCCACAAACCAGGTAAAAAAATGTTATGGCGGATCACCTATCCAGAATCAATATGATGGATCAAGCTAGTGGAATCAATGATGATTTTCCAGATGCCCATCTGTTCGCTGTACAAGCTCAAGATTGGTATTATGATATCAAGAATTTCATTAAAACTGGTGTGTATCCAGAAAAGGCTAGTGTTGTGCAAAGGAAGAGACTGCTAGTAAAGAGTAGACCGTATACCTTCATTGAAGATAAATTATATAGACAGGGAAAGGATGATAGGTTTAGGAAGTGCTTGGAAGAAGAAGAAGTGAGAGAAGTAATTCAATCTGCACATGAAGGAACAGGTGGTGGGCACCTTCCAAGACATATTATGAGTCAGAGGATACTGGATGCTGGTCTATGGTGGCCTACACTATTTAAGGATGTAGATGAATGGGGAAAGGCATGTGACGTTTGCCAGAGATGTGGACCTAAGCCAACAAAGCAGAGGCATAACCCCTTGATTGCTTCCACTTCTTGGCAACCATTTGAGAACTGGGGGCTAGATTTTGTAGGGCCCATCTACCCTCCGGCGATTCCAAAAAGAGAGAAATATCTCTTGATAGCTACAGATTATGCGACAAAGTGGGTTGAAGCTATTGCCTCCCCCGACTGCACTGCCCAAACTGTTGCTGATTTCATTTACAGTAGCATCATTTGCAGGTTTGGATGTCCACTTGAAATTTGTACAGATCAGGGTACCCATTTTGTCAATAAGGTCCTGCAGGAAATTTTCAACAGGTATAGAATTCTACATAGGACCTCTTGTGCCTACTATCCAAGAGCCAATGGACAGGCTGAATTGGCCAATAAGGTTTTAATCTCAATGTTAAGGAAGGAGTGTATGTTACAGTCCACTTCGTGGGGCATTGCTTATCAAGGTACCCTATGGGCATACAGGTTATCTTACAAAGAGGCCACGGGATATTCTCCATTCCAATTGGTTTATGGCATATTGCCCATTGAGCCCTTTTAATTTTTACATGGATCACCTAAGATAGCATTCATGCAGGGCAAGAAAGATTGTGATGTCTCTCAGAGGCTTGGCGCACTACATAAAGTGGAAGAGATTCGTCTACTAGCAACAAAACAATTGATAGAGACTCAGATGAAGAGGAAGGAGGCACATGATCGACATCTGTGGAACAACATAGAAACAAGCATGTTAGTTCTTCTCCATAGACCTCATCTTCATACACAATTAAGAGGAAAATGGCTTCCACACTGGGAAGGACCTTATCGAGTCAAAACAATGCTAAATTGGGGTGTTGTGGAGTTAGAGATGCTAAAAGGAGAGGCCTTGCCATTGGTCAACATTTCAATGCTCAAGGCCTACCATCAACACACTTGAAGAAGTATGGATCACCTGGAACTGCAAAATCTGTCCAGGTTGTACATAGCTTTCTCATCTCATTCTACTCAGTTTTAGTAGTTTTCTTTATCAATTTCATACTTGTTCCTTGAGTTTTTAGCAAACCTAGAAGGCATTTCATAACCTCTGAAAAAGTACAATTTTGGGTATTTTTGAAAATTTTTCTAGCATTTTTCTAGCATTTTTTATCCTTTTCCGATATCATTTTCTTGCCAAATAGGAGGAATAAAAGGATGATCTCTGTGGTTTGATGAAGGAAATTGGGCCTAGCCCTGTAGAAAATTTCATGAGAATTTTTTTCAAAATTTTTTGGTAATTTTTTGGCTTTTTTTTTGGATTTTTCCTTCATTTTTCTCTATTTTTGGGTTATTTTCCACACACACAAAAAAAAAGCCCCCCCAGGATTTTCGGGTTGAGGGTAAAAATAAAAAAAAAAATAAAAAAACTCTCTCTATCTTCCCCCCTCCCCCCACCGACCAACCCCCCTCCCCCCGCCCCCCATATAGATACATATTCCCTTCTTCAAACGCATACAGCGCGTCGGCATTCTCCAGGTTTTTTTTTTATTTATTTTCTTATCTTATTTATTTATTTATTTATTTATTATTATTTATTTTTTATTTTATCTTATTTTTATTTTTATTTTTATTTACATATTTCTTATTTATTTACTTTTATTTTGTATATATTTTCATTAAGAATTATATATTAGTGTTTTTTTATAATTCTTTTATTTTTATTTTTCTTTTTATTTTGGTTATTCTTTCTTTTTTTTTTTCCTTCCATTTTTATTTTATTTATATCCTTTTGTAATTACTCACGTAACCCTCCATTTTTTACGTTTTCACAGTCGTTTTTAGGGTAATTGATCGTGCCGAATCCAAATTTTGGGTTATGTGCTCTTAGCTACGATGTTTTTCTGTAGTTTTATCCATGTTCACTATAGAGTTCTCTTCATAGAACGTTGCTCTCTATGGTTGCAGCACTTTTGTGACCGCGTTCTTGATCTGCACCTATGGCGTCTTCCGCTCCCCAGCAGGATTCATCCATGGCTATAGAGGCGTACTCGGAGCTTGCTCCTTCGACCTTGGCCTTCGGTCCTATCCATCCCGAGGTAGGCCCCCTTTTTCCTATGGCCTCGTCACAGTCCGCCCCTCGGGCCTCCACCCCCACCGTCCCTGTCGCCACCCTACACCCTGCCCCTAGGGCCCCCCTGCCCTCTTCCCTCCCCTCCACGGTCCACTCCATCCCTCGCGCACCAGTTCCACGCCCTACTACCCCTTCCACCCCTACCCATTTCCACGGTAGTCAGCCTTTTGCGGTTTCACTTCCATGCTTCTCCCTCTCTGGTTCCTCGTTGTATAGCCCCGGGACCCTTCCCCCTGGTCACCACCTTCCTGTTGCAGCTACCACAGCCGTGCCGACGCACTCAGATGGTTCTAGTGGCCATCCCGCACGCAGCTCCAGTAGCCATTCCACCTCTACTGTTCCACGTCCACCGTCATCATCCATCGTTGACCATAGAGACTCATCTTCGACCCTATCCCTCCGCCTGCATTTAGCTTTGCCTCCCATCCCGCTCATCGATCTACTTCCCGAGGGTTGCCTCCGTCAGGCCGGTCTTTGGCGACTGGCCTCCCTCCTCTTATCTGACGCGGAGGGGTCCGATATTCGCACAACGCTGCTTGACTTCCCTCATTTTCCATCTGGTTCGCTGACCCCTACGGTCGTAGCTGCAGGCATAGGTTCGAGCATCTCTTCGTTTCATGCTCCACCGACACTCTACTCGGGGTTATCTCGGGAAGAGACCATCGCTTTCTGCATATCATTATATGGCGTTGATGCCATACCCACACAATACCAGCTCGTCATCCTTCATTCGTTCATTTTCTTCTTATTATTTTGTAGTCCCTCCTCAAAACCTTCCGTTGCACGACATCCATATAGCTGACCCTCTTTTCTGTTTTTTACATGGCCGCCCTTTTCCCTATGGCACACTCATGTTCCAATCATTCCTACTTCGCTCTTGACGATTCCATGAGGCCCTCCATTGCGGCACTCGTTCATTCTCCGTTTATTCTGCCCCGGTTTTAGCTTGGCTCTTTCATCTGCCTGGTACACACACCATAGCATCCAGCCATAGTCTTGACCCTTCTCATCTTACACATTCTATTGCCCATTCTCCCCATCCCCCTCCATAGCCGCCCATTGTATTGCCCTCAGCCCCTAGCACTCTTCCGCAGGCACCTACTTCCATGGCAGCCTCCACTCCACCTCCCGCTCGAAGAGTCCGTGGACGGTTGATGGATTCTTTTCCCACCTCTATCCCTGCCTCGCCCATTCCGTCACCCCCCCCCCGGCCGGTGCCTCATAGCCTCCTCCATCTCCTGCCATATCCATTGAGTCTGCCTCCACCTCCCATCCTCATCACTCGCCTCTAACTTCTCCCACTTACCCCCAGCCTACCCCGGCCCCTCCCCCACCACCACCCGCCTCGCAGCCTTCCATCCCTGATAGCCTTGACGACGATCCACCTTTCTCGGGCCTTCTTCGTGATGCGAGCCTAGTAGTGAGTGATGGAGCCGATGCTGCCTGTCTCTCCCTTGATTCCGTATCTGCAACAGCTGCGCTACATCAGCAGTATGCTCTGACGATCGATCGCATTCGTGCTACTGCAACGGCTCAGTGGTAGACATCACGCGATGCGTTGCGGGCCATGCAACAGGACAAAGACCGGTATCGAGATGAGGCTGATGTTGCGACTCGAGCTCTTATGGAGATCAGCCAGCGTGCATCCTTAGGCATCTGTGATAGTCCTACATGTCGGTTGGTCCGCCGAGAGCGCGATCACCTCCGCCGGTACAGGAGCAGGATTGCTGCATGGACTGAGGAGGCAGCCATCATTCCACCCGGCTCACCCGACTTACCTCCACCTCAGGGTGATGTTCCACCTAGGGATAGGCCTCCTTCTCCGCCGATGCCTTAGCCAGTCACTCGTACTGTGTCTATCCCCTAGGCTCTAGGTATTCATACACACTTGGGTTTCGCTAGTTTCATTTGGTTTATCCTGGCCTCCTTTTGTTGTTGAGGCTCAGTTGTAGGATGCATTTATTTATCCTTTTTGGTTCCCTTGCCATTCCTTGGCCCATCATTTACTTTCTGCAGACAGCTCTTTGCCATTCATTGGCACTTCATGTACTTACCATGGACATTTGTTTCCTTGTACTTTTTTGCTTTTATATATGAGATTCTGGTTCTGTGTTCATTGTGTGTTCCTTGTGCATTCTCTGGTTGGTTGCTGGTTGTTTTATTACTCTTCATGTGTACAGGTTGGTCTCCCTCTGGTTGGGCTCCAACTAAATTTCCCATCCTGGTACATGGACATTTCCATTTTTTCATTTTCCGCCAAATCCATTTCTCTCTCCAATTCAATCCTTGGTAACATCTCCTACTTATCTCTCCACTTCAACAATATGTCCCCCTTACTTCCTCCTCAAATTCTGCCCTACCCAAAATTGCTGATCTCTCTCTGGTGCTTTCTATGCTGCTCCTGCTGGACTTGGGGGATACTCTAGTGTCTTTTTGAAACTTTGCAGCTACATTACCATGGTGTTTGTTATGATTAAAGTTTTGGCTATAGCTCTCCGGGACGAAGAGCACATTAGGTGGTGGGCAACTGTTGAGCCCATAAAATTCATGTTGGTCAAAGTCAACTACAATCAAAGTCAAAAGGTCAAGGTCAAAGTCAATAGGTGCAAAGTCAAAGTGCTAAAGTGCAGGTGTCATAGTGCACAGGTAGTGCACAGTTAATTGTCCACAGAGGGTAAATTGGAGAAATGGGTTGCAGGTTGCAGAGGTATTTTCTCTAATTTCCCTAAGTTTCAAAGTGTGTTTTTAAATGTTTTGGAAGGTTCAAGTGAACCCCTCTTATGTGCAAAAGTGAAGACTTAAAAGGAAAATGTGAAGGTATGTGAAGCGGCAACGTACACACAGGTGAAAGTATGGCCCCTCCATTAAATTTTTTGGTTTTAGTTTAAACTCACTACAGGACAAAATAGTGAGTCGTTGGCTGCCACTTGTGAAGACAATCTTGGGACATCAAAGTGAGCACCAAGATACTATTGCAGTTAGGAGCGTACGTGATCGATACACTCAAATCAAGGCAAGGACTATTCTTGGACCAATTTCTAGAGTAAGCAAGAGAAGCATAGTCTAGGTGAAGCAAGAGAGAGAAGTGCAAGAGTCACCAGTGTGCGACGCAGAGAAGTGGAGTTGAAGAGTGCATGGAGAGTGACTAAGGGATTGTGTAGAGAGTGCTAAGCTAGTCCCCCAAGGATCTCAAGGTCTCCTTGCAGTGTACGCGTGCCGACAGAAGGTATTCATTCCTCCCCCTTAGTGGAAGCTTGATGCAAGGTGTGCACAAGGATAAGCTTGAAGCAGGTGGAGGTCTGGTGCAGAGGAGGCCGACGGCAAGAAGACTTTGGGATATTTGGTATTTTGTAATTGAGCACTTTGTGGGATTGTGCACAGAAGTATTAGCTTGTATTGTGCTTCAAACATTGTAATTGTCTTACTGTAATCAATCGACAGAAGCTTCCAAGGTGTATTTCCTCTTCTGGTCTTTTCCTTTTCTCCTACAAACCCTCAAACTCCTTCTTGTCTAAGAATCCCCCAACAATGAGTATTGAGCAAATGCATAGAGAAAAGGAGTGAGGGGGAAAAACAACGTAATTGAGGATTAAGAACATTAAAGAATGAGGTGGTATGAGACAAGATAAAGAAAATCATGAATTTTTTAGTTGACTTAAGGGGGAAAAAAGCATGATTTTTTATTAAAATAATCTAAAATTGAAGAAAACAAATAAAAAAATCAAGAAACTCAAAGGGAAATGAAAAGAGAGAGAATCGTGACTTTTTCTGGATTCTAACATATATTGACATAGATATATCAGGACATGTTGATCTTGATGATGATGCTTTGGATGCCTTGGATATGGTTGACATGCTTAGGCTAGCTAGGATAGCATAGGCTTCGTCAACATTTGGAAGCCTGATGTATGAGTTATGCTTAAGACCATACATTGTTGTTGCTATTAGAGCATTTGCACTTGGATTTGTTAAATATACTCGATACTCCATCATCAAACAAAGGATCCATGGTGCTCTAAATAATAAGGCCCCAATTATGAAGAGAAACCATTGTGAGAGCTTGGACACATCTGGAACTCTAACTTCCAAGTTAGATAAGATCTATGTGTAACTATTGATGATAATAGATGAACTTTGTGAGCCTAGTCATTAGGTTATCTAGGGCATAAACTTTTTGTTCATTGGGTTTTCATTCAAGGTGAAAATAAAGGCCTTATGGCACTGCACATTTTCCCCATAGAACCTTAATGGGGGAGTTCATAGGGGATTGTTCCCTTCTACAAGATCCAAGAAGCATATCCCCCTAGCTTGTAGGGCCTAGACAGTAGGACTTCTGGTCATGGAGATGTTGCCAGATTGTATATTTTGCTCACTATTTTATATCTCCTGACTACCTTTATGTATATCGACCCCCTTCATCCAGAGTTTTTCTCGATTGCCATCTAAGCTCCACATTGGGAGTGCAAGGGTGGATAGCACCATTGTTGTAGCTTCATTATACTTGGCGATTTGAGACTTTGGGTTCTCTATCTCTAAGTTTGCATCTATCTTTGTCTACTTCTTTCTCTCAACTATGTCTACTAGTCTATTCCATTGTGCTATTATTCCTTACAATTTTGTCAGTCGTTCAATGATTGACATAGGCATAGAGCAAGTCAGAGCTTTGCAAGAGCTTTGTCAATTCTTGCATCAGTCACATATGAGCTAGAATCTTGTTCACATGATTCTAGAATAGTTTGAGGTGCATGGATACAGCTTTTTTAAGGTATTTGTGGTAGACTAATTGGTATGGGTTGAGATTCGGACTCTTCCTATATAGTAGTGCATAATCCTATATCATTCTTTGTATATGTTTTCATTTATGGTCACATTGACCACTATGTGTGAGACTGTTGGGGATGTAAGAGTCATGTAACCTTACCCCTATATTCATAAACATATACCTTTTATAGAGCATTGCCTCAAGAAGATCATTATGTGGGTTTCCAAACTCCTACATGTGTGTGCCTCTCTCCTCTCCTCTCACCCCTCCATCTCCTCCTTGCTCCTCTTTTTCATCCGAAGAAAACCCTTCATCTCTCTCTCTCTCTATCTCTATCTCTCTTTATATATATATATATATATATATATATATATATATATATATATATATATATATATATATATATATATATATATATATATATATATATATATATATATATATATATATATATATATAGTTGAAGATAAATGTACAAGCTCATTTTCATATGAGCCATGCTTGGATAAATTTATCAAATATAAAGATAAAGGAAAAGTAGAGGAAAAAAGGAAAAAAATAATAAAAGAAAAAGTCTAGTCAAAACTTCATGATGAGTAAGAGATACAATATCTTGCCTTGTAGTTAGTAGCATGTAGTGGAGAAAGTGGTGAGTTAAGAAGGAGGCACAAACTTCTTCACATGCTCATTGGTTATAAAAGTGAAGTGGGAGCACATTCAAAACAAGGAGAGAAAGAGGCAAGAGCTCCCAGTAGTCAGATCTAGCCATTTTGTCATTTTGGCTTTCCCTTGGACTCCTTCCAGCTGCACGTCAGTTTGTACACAGCTCTGTTGCAGAGCTCATATCTTCGTGCATATGTAACCATCTTGTGCGTTTAAGCATCCATTGGAAATCTTATCTCGTTTACTTTTTGCATATCAAATATCTCTTTGAAATCTTATTTATTTTGTGAGATATCAGTGAAAGAGTGAAGTCTAGTTTTTTAGTATACCTGTGTAGATAGGTAGGCTATTTTGGTCGGTTACGTTTCCCAACCAAAACATATCCAAATTGCATGATTTTTTGTCTTGTTGGAAACCTCTTAGAATCTACTTTTAGTGTCTCAAATATCTTATTGAGATGATTTATATTCTTTGAGATATCTGTCAGATAGTAAAGTCCAGTTTTATAGTATACTTATGTGTGCAGGTGGTCTATTTTGGTGAGTTGAGTTTCCTGATCAACACTCATCCAAATTACTTGATTTTTAGCTTGTTGGAAATATATTTGTGTCTACGTTCTCTCTACCAAATATCTTTCTCAAAGGATATATATTCAGAGATTTATTAGTCCGAGAGTGAAGCTCAGTTCTTCAGCATACCTGTGTGGACAGGTAGTTCATCTTTGATAGTTGTGTTTCCTAATCAAAACGTGTCCAAATTAAGTCATTTATAGCTTTTTAGAAAGCTCTCTTTGTCTACTTTGATTTCCTAAAGTCTCAAGTCCACTTGAGCTTTGTATTGAGAGCAGCAAGCTATCTAAGGTGCAGATGTTTGTCCAAGTGCTGGACATACAAGGGTTCACTACACACTTCTGTTGCGCATAGGAGAACTCATTCTCCACAGTTGGTAGCAGAGCAAACTTGGTGTTGAAGCTTCATCAACAGAGCTGGAGGTGAAGCAAAGCAAAAGAGGAGCTACAAAACAAGAAGGAGCTTCACAAACGCAAGAGCAAAGGACTATAACTATTCGAGGTAACTCTCAAAGTCTTTGATACTCTTCAATGGCTGACTTGGGTCAACAAGTAGAGAAGTTGGACAAGGATAACTATCCCGTGTGGAAGTTTAGAATGACCAACTACCTAATGGGCAAAGGCTTATGGTGTATTATGAGCGGCGATGATGCTCAACCTCAAATCAATCAAGCTATGGCCACCGAAGTCCAAAGGAGGCAAGCAAAAGAATGGGAGGAGAGGAATAGGAGAGTCATGTTCCTCATTTCGCAAGTCATTACTAATGCCATGGTAGGTCATATTCAACATCTAGAGAAAGCTAAGGATGCTTGGGAAGCTCTTGAAAGGATGTATTCAACAAATACCAAAGCTAGGAAACTTCAACTCAAGAATGAGTTGAACACAATCAAGAAAAGTTCGAGTCAATCCATAGCTGAATATACTTTGAAGATTAAGGAGCTAAGCGATGCTTTAGCTTCTATTGGCACAACGGTTGAAGACGAAGATCTTGTGTGTTATACTCTCAATGGCTTGAGAAAAGATGAAAGATGGAAGCCTTTTATAACTTCCATTAACTTGAAAGATGTATATCCAGAGGAAGAGGCCGAAGCTCCTACAATTCTCATAAAGGTATAACATGCTATCATTGTGGTAAAGTAGGACACTATGCTAGTGATTGTTGGCTGAAGAATGGAAGACCAAATGGAGGCAATCAAAGGAACCAAAGCAACTATGCAAGCACCTCAAGTGAAGGAAGCAAGGACACACTACTTGCAATGAGACATGAGTATAGAAGCTCTTGTGAAGATGACAAAAAATGGTACATTGATTCAGGTTGTAGTAACCATATGTCATGCCAAGGAAGTTTGTTCACTAATCTACAGGTACCAAGTGGAAAAGGATGTGTTGAAACAGGTGATGATACTCAACATATGATTGAACATATTGGAGATATAAGGCTTGGAGATACAAGTAGAGCAAAGGTACTATCTAATGTTCTTCATCTTCCTACAATTTCAAAGAACTTGATTTCAGTAGGAAAAATGGTAGAGAAGGGTTATCATGTCATATTCAATGAGAATGGGTGCTTCATAAAGAATCCAAAGGAAGGCTTCAAGGTCATTGCTCGAGGTAGAAGAGAAGGAAGGATGTTCACTTTGGACGTCCAACATCCACATGGAAAGGTCATGTACATTCAATGTGGAAACAAGAAGATTTCAGAGTTGGACTTGTGGCACAAAAGAATAGGACACATCAACATTCCAAAGCTGAAGGACATGAGCAAACATGAAGTGGTAAGAGGTCTTCCAAAATTTAATAGCATTGGACTACATGAGTTATGTGAAGCTTGTCAACTAGGAAAGCAAACGAGGCAGCCATTCAAGAGGAGCAATTATGTGGCTCCAAATGTCTTGGACTTGATACATACGGATGTATGGGGACCAACTCAAGAGGCATCAATGGTTGGTAATAGGTTTTTGTCACCTTCATTGATGATCACTCAAGAAAGGTATGGCTGTTTTGTATGAAGCAAAAATCAGAGGTATTTTCTATATTCAAAAGATTCAAAGTTGAAGTTGAAAAGGAAACAGGAAGGTCTATCAAAACCTTAAGGTCCGATGGTGGAGGAGAATACTTCTCCAAAGAATTTTCAGATTTTCTACAAGAGAATGGGATCAAAAGGCAATTCACTTGTAGGTATACACCACAACAAAATGGAGTAGCTAAGAGGAAAAATAGGCAAATTGCTGAAATTGCAAGATGCATGCTCAACGAGATGAAAATACCATTGTACTATTGGGCTGAAGCTACCACAATCGCCATTTACTTGATGAATAGGTGCACAACATCGGGAATACATCACTTGACTCCAGAAGAGGTATATTCCGGTAAGAAACCTGATCTTACACACCTCAAAGTGTTTGGATGTGTTTGCTTTGTTCACATTCCACAAGAAGTTAGAACAAAGATGGAACGAAGATCAGAAAAATGCATTTTCATCGGCTACTCGATGGAGCAAAAAGGATACAAGTGTTACAACCCTAGAACAAAGGAATTAAGAGTCTCACGAGATGTGGTCTTTGATGAACTAAAACCATGGTATGAAGATAAAGGAAAGGATTCTTGAAGAAGATTGTGATGATTATGCAGGAACAAATCAAAGAGAAGTTCAACAATCAAGCACAAAGGCTTCAGGTCCAGAGGCATCTACATCAAATGAAGAATGTTCAACATGGAGGAGGAATCATTCTTTGTCTCCAAATTCAGCTCATAGTAGAGCCAAAGAGGCAAGTGCTACTCCAAACAGTGAGGTAGATGCAAGTGAAGAAGAATATGAAGAGGTAATCACTCCGATGGTAAAGTTAAATAGGTTAAAGAAGCAACTCTCTAAAGGAAATGAAAGAAGATCTTCAAGGACAAGGTATCCAAATCAAAGGTTGAGTTATGATAGTTTTATGGCGACACATTTTGCATACATGATGCAGGTTATCAAAGACAAAGAGCCTGAGACATATGAAGAAGCTTGCACACAAAAGGAATGGAAGCAAGCTATGAAAGAGGAGATCAACACTCTCAAAGATAATCACACATGGGAGCTAGTGCCAAAGAAAGAAGGTATGAAGATTGTTCCAAACAAATGGGTGTTTAAAGTAAAGAGGAATGCTGATGGTTCACTAGCTAGATATAAAGCTAGATTAGTTGCCAAAGGATTTAAACAAACACAAGGCATAGATTATGATGAAGTTTTCAGCCCCGTTGCAAAGATGGGAACTATCAGAACCTTAATAGCAATTGGTGCTTCAAGGAGATGGCCATTATATCAACTCGACATCAAAAATGCCTTTCTCAATGGAGAACTACAAGAAGAGGTATACATGAGTCAACCGGTTGGATTTGAAGATGAAAACCATCCAGATTTTGTTTGCATTGAAGAAGGCACTTTATGGCTTGAAGCAAGCACTAAGAGCATGGAATCAGAGATTGGTAGAGTATCTAACTAAGTGTGGATACAACCCAAGTAGTGCAGATCCTTCGTTGTACATGAAGAAGGAAGAAAATAGAGAGGTATATATTTGCATATACATCGATGACCTCATCATAACAAGAAATGATGTTACAGGGATTAAAGATATTAAAAGGAAGCTTGGTAAGGAGTTTAAAATTTCAGATCTTGGAGAGCTGAAATATTTTTTAGGAATTGAAGTTGTTTATGGAAAGAGTGGCATCTACTTGATGCAAAGGAAGTACTTGTTGGATGTTCTTTTCAGATTTGGAATGAGTGAATGCAAACCACTCACTCAACCCATGGACACAAATACAAAGGTTTGTTCAAATGATGGAGAACCATTGGAAGATGTAACGACATACAGAAGCATTGTAGGATCATTGATCTATGCAAACATTACAAGACCTGATTTGTCTTATGTTTTTGGTGTACTTTCTCAGTTTATGCAAGCCCCGACAAGTGAACACTTAAATTCAGCCAAGAGAGTGTTGAGATACATAAAGCATACAGTTAATCATGCTTTGTTTTACAAGTTTGATGAAGAATTACAGGTCAAAGGCTTTAGTGATGCTGATTGGGCAGGCTCAAAGGAAGATAGAAGATCAACCTCAGGTTATGTGTTCATGATAGGAAGCAAACCTATCACGTGGAGCTCAAAGAAACAACCTACTGTTGCACTTTCATCTATGGAGGCTAAATATAGAGGATTAGCATTTGCCACATGTGAAGCAATGTGGATTAAAAAGCTTTTGGCTGATCTTGGAGTGCAAGTTGGAACCATCCCTATATATGGTGATAACATGTCAAGTATCTACTTGGCAAGCAATCCTATGTTTCATGCAAGGAGCAAGCACATAGAGGTCCACTACCATTATGTAAGGGAGAAGGTGTTGAGCAAAGATGTGGAGCTAAAGTTCATTAGAACCAAAGAGCTGGTTGCAGATATTTTTACAAAGTTCTTGGATGCTTCTAAACTCAAAGGCTTCAACGATGTGATAAATTTGCAGGACATGGATGAAGATAACTCCCAAATGAGCTTAAGGGGGAGTGTTGAAGATAAATGTGCAAGCTCATTTTCATATGAGCCATGCTTGGATAAATTTATCAAATATAAAGATAAAGGAAAAGTAGAGGAAAAAAGGAAAAAATAATAAAAGAAAAAGTCTATTCAAAACTTCATGATGAGTAATAGATACAATATCTTGCCTTGTAGTTAGTAGCATGTAGTGGAGAAAGTGGTGAGTTAAGAAGGAGGCACAAACTTCTTCACATGCTCATTGGTTATAAAAGTGAAGTGGGAGCACATTCAAAAAAAAGAGAGAAAGAGGCAAGAGCTCCCAGTAGTCGGATCTAGCCATTTTGTCATTTTGGCTTTCCCTTAGACTCCTTCCAGCCGCATGTCAGTTTGTACACAGCTCTGTTGCAGAGCTCATATCTCCGTGCATATGTAACCATTTTGTGCGTTGAAACATTCATTGGAAAGCTTATTTTGTGTACTTTCTGCATATCAAATATTTCTTTGAAAGCTTATGTAGTTTGTGAGATATCAGTGAAAGAGTGAAGTCTAGTTTTTTAGTATACCTATGTAGATAGTTAGCCTATTTTGGTCGGTTACGTTTTTTGACCAAAACATATCCAAATTGCATGATTTTTGTCTTGTTGGAAAGCTCTTGGCATCTACTTTTACTGTCTCAAATATCTCATTGAGATCATTTATATTCTGTGAGATATCTGTCAGATAGTAAAGTCCAGTTTTATAGTGTACTTATGTGTGCAGGTGGTCTATCTTGGTGAGTTGAGTTTCCTAATCAAAACTCATCCAAATTACTTGATTTTTATCATGTTGGAAAGCTATTTGTTTCTAATTTCACTCTACCAAATATCTTTCTCAAAGGATATATATTCAGAGATTTATTAGTCCGAGAGTGAAGCTCAGCTCTTCAGCATACCTGTGTGGACAGGTAGTTCATCTTTGACAGTTGTGTTTCCTAATCAAAACTTGTCCAAATTAAGTCATTAGCTTGTTAGAAATCCCTCTTTGTCTACTTTGATTGCCTAAAGTCTCAAGTCCACTTGAGTTTTTTAGTGAGAGCAGCAAGCTATCTAAGGTGCAGATGTTTGTCCAAGTGCTAGACATACAAGGGTTCACTACACACTTCTGTTGCGCATAGGAGAACTCATTCTCCACATACATACATACATACATATATATATATATATATATATATATATATATATATATATATATATATATATATATATATATATATATATATATATATATATATATATATATATATATATATATATATATATGTGTGTGTGTGTGTGTGTGTGTGTGTGTGTGTGTGTGAAATGACGAAGCAAGTTCACTTAGAGAGGATGCAACTCCGTTCATGACTTTAGAGTCTCCTCATGTTGTAGTGTTGTAGTATAGTTGTTATAGTGTTGTCAATAAGATCCAGAGTGATGAGGACCATGATGTTAGGTGCACTGTATTATGGTGTGGCATGCCTATGCACCTTACCATGAGGAACAAGAAGATAAAAATGCCTTTGCACCTTTCTAGGTTGTTGTAGTTCTCTATTGCGCATGCACACAAGATTAACTATTCATCCCCTAGGATGTGTAGGCTCTCCATCTCTTTGTTGTAAATTTCCTCCGCACATTTAGTAGATGCACACATATAGAAGCAGACGAGCTTTTGTATGTGCATAGCATAGAGAAGCTCTAGAGTTTGTACTATGAACTAACTCTCTCTTGCTCTCTATTTGATATGTAGTGTTATTGTAGAAGCAAGAAAATATACAGTAGGATGGATTCACTTTCTCTCTGCCTTTGTGGTTGTCGACTAAGATGTTCATCTAATGTGATGTATGCCTACTCTCTTTTACCTATCCTAGTGACAAGTTGAGACACTATATAGTAATCGCTCACTCACAATGATAGGTAATTTAGAACAAGTCCTACACAGTCTTTGTTTTCTCTTGCTCAGTCTTGATATCTATGTACAATAGAGATAAAAATTGGAGAAAATGTATGATTGGCTCATGGTACAAAGGAGAGAAGAGGGAGGACGTGAGCTTAGCAAGAAAAATCTTGAGCCACACCATCAAAATAATTAATTGTTCACTAAAAGAAAATAGCCATTAGAATGGGCTATAGTGTACATGGATACTACAATCAATTAAAATGCAATAAGAAACATAACTAAAGTGTTTATAAATACTTTAATGATTTGATTGATCGTGAACTCCACAACATGACTATAAAAAATGAGATAAATCATCAAATATTTCCACAAAGATTATTGCTAAAGACCATGAGGTTCAACCAAGAGCAAGGGTAAGAGGGTAGGAAAGAGCAGTAGAAAAGATTGGGGGAGGACAAAAAACATCCAAAATGCTCTAAAACCATGAGATAGATGATGAAACACATTCTCCACCAAAAGAACACCACCAAGAGCACCACCACCACCTCCAAACCTGCCACCAATAGACGATCCACCAAGATCTCCACCTAATCCTCTCATACCATGTAGAGATTACACATGTAGAAGAAAAATGAAAAGAAGATTGCACTCAAAAAACAAATGAGCATGGGAGACTCATAATGAGTAGACCAAGAAATAGGTAAACTCAGATGGATTAGAAATGAACTTTCCAAGAGCATGAAGTAAGCTCTCCAAGCTTCTAAGCAAGTATAAAAGGGGGGGAGCCCCTCCTTTTATAAAGTTGGAGGAGGCTCTCGAAAGTAAATCACATGTGAGATAATTCTCCTTGAAGGAGAATGAATACAAGATAGAAGAAAATGGCAAGGTACCCAAACACAATGTCATACAACTAAAATAATGTGAAATGGAGTGTCTTCTTGATACAAAATGGAGATGCACTCATACAGATACAAATGGAAAAGAAATATATGAACTCCTATTGTCAACAATTTCTTCCTCTTGTTCCAAACATATATAAAGGTTCAATTTCCTAGTACAAGCTCCTCCAAGTCTGTTATAGGTCTAGTAGAGCTCCACATGGTACTTTTGTTCAACTTTTGAAAATAAAAACAATTTTCTACATTAGGTTATTTAGTCATTAGCCATGGCTAAAAGTAATGATGTATTTCATATGTTGAATATTGAGGATAAGTTAGATTGTGCTAATTACCCATTGTGTTCGTACATGATGCACCATGTATTGGTAGCAAAAGGCGTCAAGAATATTGTGCAGGGTGTTGGAAAACATCCAACTACACTTGCAAATATACTAGTTGAAGTTGACAAAGATGGTTTTAAAGATGATGACCTTCAATTTTGTAGTCATGATTCTGGAGAAATTTGACTCCAATATGTGCAACAAAAAGTAGCATACCTCCTCCAAAAATTGTTTTGTCAAACATCTTCTTAGTAAAACGTGATTCAGCCCCAACTCAAATATCCAATGACTCAGATTTTTTTTTCCACACACAATAGACTATTAGATTTTAGCCTTCTAAAAAGCTATAGATCACTCCAATTGGATTTCATATGATTAGACAACCAACTACCTAAATCCAGATTATTTATCAACTTAGATTAAGCACAAAATAGTGGTTCAAATAATTGATGCCAGTACCTACTAGATATAAATGTAGTGGAGCTATTTGGACTAGATAAAGTAGAGGAGATAAGATTTCCAAGATGATATCATATGCATTAAATTGATAAATACACAAAGATTAATGGCTTTTACAAGATGCCTATGTACAAAAAGACATATAGCTCGAATACCTATGTGAGTTGTAACAGAATATTTGGGGCACTTCTGATATGCTTTGGTGAGGAAATGACCAAGACTAATTCTTCACTATGTCCTTGACATGTCCACAAAAAGCATGCCAAAAATCCTTCTAAATAGGGAGAAACTTGTATAGGATCTTGTGTTTCTTCATTTTCCCTTGCACCTTCTCTCTCCTCATGGCCTTCCACTTCTTGTTCTTTGTCTTTTCATTGCTTTTCATCAACTTCAATGCTCCAATCTACTCCATATGGATAAGATGGTGCCTTTTTTGTAATTTTATTAGGATGGAACAAATGAAAATGCTCATGTATTTCTAGCTTTGTCTATCAAACATTCTATTATAGCTCATATTCGCTCCTGCAAGATAGCAAAAGATGTTTTTGATATTCTTTAACCGAAGAAATTACATTGTGAGGTAATATGTTTAATGGCCCCTCTATCAAAATACCAAACATCTAAGTCTATTATAGACACACACATTACTCATGAGAAGATGAATCATAACTTATACAATAGTAAATTCTGATTCTTTATTGTGAACAAGATTAGTAGACTCTATTTTAGGTGTACCTCTACAACAACCATTCCAGCCTCTTTTTTCTTTGCTTATTTTGCAACCAATTTTGGATAACTCTTTATGACATTGTCATTTCCCTTATAATATTTCCAAAACTATTTTTTCTTTTTTGTTCTCTTCTCATCTTTCTCTTCCTTCTTCAACAGTGCAACATTAGCAAATTCTTGCTTACTAGTAGATGAGCTCCATTTACCTTTGCCCTTTTGACCAACTAGGAAAGCTTGATCTACAACATGCGTAATGGACCTATTCTAGCTAGACTCACCTTCCTACAATAAAACAAAGACTAACTACTCAAATCTTAAGGCATTTGGATTGCCTTTAAACATCAATCAAATAGTAGAAGCAAAACTATGATATGAATCTGGAAGACTATTAAGAACAGTCTACACTAAGTGAACTATCTGACAACAGTTCATCATTAGAAATCCGTTTCTTCTTCAAATCTTGGATCTTTGTCAAAACACTATCCATAGAGTCTCCTTCATTAATATGCTCACTCTCCAACTATTTTTGGAGGTAAGCAATCAAAGCCTCATTTCTTGTCTCGTATAAAGTGGTGAGTGTATCCCAAGCACCCTTTGTTGTTTTGTAAGATGGAATATGAGGAATAATGGCATGTTTGATAGACAATGTTGTCAATGCATGTGCCTGAGCATCTCTACCATCCCAGTGAAGTTGCTCTATAGTAGGTGCAACAAGAACCATAGCACAAATAAAAATTTTAAGATCATCATCTTCAATGCCATCTACATCATCTTCAATAATTGTATTTGCAGACATAGTAGGACGTTTTCCAACACCCTTCATAATATTCCACATCCCTTTTGATACCAATACATAACACATCATATATGCCCACAATAGGTAATTATTACCATCCAACCTATCCTCAACTACCAACATACAAAATACAATATTACTTTTAGCCATGGACACTAAGTAAATACCATGATGCAAAAAAATAATTGTATCTCAAAAAGTTGAATAAAACCACCATATTGAGCTCTACTAAACCTATACTAAACTTTGAGGTCATTGTACTCGTGACCCGAAACTTGTAGATATATTTGGCACAAAAGGAAGAAATTGCTTGTACAAGCTCTATGATACTAGATTCGGAGGCCGAAACGAGCTCAGATCAAAATTTTGATGCCACATACCGAAGCTATTTTGCGCTCCTAATCGAGTTGAGTATTCTATCCAATTTTTATGCCATTCTGAGACTATGATTGAAGCATTGTTTACAAAATCCTAGATGAAGCAAAGACCTTCTCTGATAGCAATTGTTGGAGTTTGAGGTCTGCACAAGCACATGAAGAGCACAAGGAAGAAGAAAAAGAAAAGGTTGGAGCACAACAGAATACTAAATGGATTACTAAATGGATTACCAAGTGGATGTACAAAGATAAGTAACCCATTAGGGTTTATAAGCATATATACAAGCCGATGGAAAAAACATCCTAAAGGGGAAAAAAAGTTCCTAAACGGTCCTAAGTGTGTTAATACATATCACTAGCACATATACCAGTGGTTGGAAAGATCATTCTTGATTCTAGTAATGGTAGTTCATTCACATTATCAGATGTCGTATATGTGTAGGGGATCAAGGAAAATTGTTATCACTTCCATCACTAGTCAAGATTAGTTTGGTTGTCGAATTCATTGATGACATATGTATAGTTCATGATCTCTTGAATGGTGGTGATATCATCACTTTTGGCATTTTATATCATGGTCTGTTGAAGCTCATATATTATGCAAAATCTAAGAATGATTAAGCAAGTGTAGTTCATGATTTTAAGGATAATTTGTATGGAAAACTTTAGCATGCATGCTTTGGTCATTTGAATTTTCCTAGTTTTGCTTCACATGCAAAAATTTGAAATGGTGTCCTCTATGCCCAAATTTGAGGCACCCTCTAAGTATATCTTTGAAAGTTGTACTTTTGTAATAAAGTAAGTATGTGATCTAGGGGTCCCACCGATTCAGACAAATCTAAAATCGGACACCGTTTGGTCATCCGTGTGTATGATCAAAGATCTCGAGTTTAGACTTACTAGAAGGTCTTGTGCTCTTGTGAACAAGTGATCCACTTAGCTTAGTGGTTAAGTCTCAAGGATGTGAAGGAGGAGGTCTTGGGTTCAATCCCCATGGGAGACATGGGGAGAGTGTTTTGCCCAAAGAGCTCTAGAGCCTTCTAGAAGCATCCACTTGAGTTAACTCGAGTTAACTGGGACACTTGGCGCACATGTAGTTACATGGCCGACACATGGATGGTTAGTATCCACCTACCCAAGAAGGCAGTCCCCTGGAGAGAGCTATATATAGAGGCATTTTGTTAGGAGGAGATTCATCTCTCTAGCATGTGGTGGTCGTTAAAGTCTTTCTCTTGCATTGGTGGAGATTCATCTCTCTAGCATGTGGTAGTCTTTATAGTCATTCTCTTCCATTGGTATCAGAGCCAAGTTTCCATGGTGACCTTGGAGTGAGCATCATCATCGTCATGCAAGCTCTTATAGTTGGCCATCTCTTTTCTTTATTTCGATCATGGTTTTCTGTTGCTATCGTCTTGATGGCTGCTCACGGAAAAAATAATAGAGTCCTTCTGAATTCCTCGTGGTGGAATAGTTAGCTGACAACCAAAAGAAAAACGAAGACATATCTGCTGTGAATGGTTAGATGTTGGACTCGAACCCGAGATCTTACTGAAACAAAGTTTCTTCCTATCCACGAGCCGAGAGGTCATTTGCATTTGATTTATTTCTTCAATTACTTTTATAGCGACAGATCGGCCGCCGGAGATCTCCATCAAAAGCAAAAGACATAGAGTGCGGGTCTTGAACCCTTGATGTCCCGAAGCAGGACAGATGCTCTATCCATTAGATGGGCACTGATCATGTCTGTATATCACAGATCTTATTATTATCTGAATGCATAATTCCTGATGACGGAGAGAAAAAAAGGATGTGTTTGCCGGCCATATCCAGAATTCAACCCCCGAGAGCAAGGCATTTTTGACGATCATATTTGTCAGATAGAATACTAAGGCCGGTACTAGCTTCTTCACGATAAGCAAAATGACCCACGGCCTTTAACATTGTTGTAATCTCTTATCCGCTAAGGCAAGCGACGTCCGCAATAAGAATCAATTTTTATTAACAGTAAGTATGCTCCAGAAGCTCAAGCAAAATGATATTTATTCAAGCAGTGGCTCTCAGAGTTCGAAACCTGAGCGTATAGTAGGAGAGTCTTGTGCTCTAACCAGGAGACCAAGCCTCATTCACGGAACTCCTTTGTTGATTAAAAAATTTTAGTCTTACTTGCTGCCACCGAGCAAAACTGCACACAATTTCTATATGTCATTATATGCAGATGGTGGGAATCGGTCTTGAACACGTGACGTCCACAAGGTTGTATGTATGCTCTATCCATGTGAGCAATCTTGGAGCACGATGACTTCTCTTTTTATTATTTAGATAAATACAAAGACCAAACATTTTCATTCAAGTGGACGAAGGCAAGACTCGAAATCGTGCACCACTGCATTCCTACGCACTTATCGACATGAATAGATCAGTACCAAGCTAGTAGCCAAGAAACCTATGTATCAAAGATAAAAGAATTCAAATCTGATTTTGGAGTTCTTTTATAGATCTTCTTGATCCCGAGTTCATACTCGATTTGAAGTCATGCCTAAGTGGTTACTTTGATAGTACATAAGTCAAGTAGGAAGGGCAAGGTGAAGCATCGTCCATCATCCAAAGGCAAAGGATGGGCTAAGACAAGCGTAGTCCAAGGAAGGCTTCATTTCTTAAAGAAGCAAAAATATAAGTCCGGTATCGTCGCACTTCCAAATTTGGCGAGGAGGTGTGTGGATGCTCACTAAGGCCTTGAAGGATGGTGAATAGCTCCTTGCAAGGATCAGAGGATGGACGAAGCTATGATCAAAGCTAAGTATTTTCCTGTTTCTACTTGGCCTTAATGCTTGATTTATCTTGTTTTCATTATTCTACACTTTGTCCTAGATGCACATTGAAATAGCCAAGATTTCAATCGATTAATTCTAGATTAGGATAATGAAAAAATCCATTTCTCATTCCAAGCATTAGTTTGCATTAAGGAAAGACTTGATTTAAAAAAAGGATCCTTGTGCATCAAAGAATGTATTTTGGTAGTTTAATTCCAGATTTCCTTTCCATTGAGTAAGCTTTTTATTGCACCATGAGGATATGTTTTTATATCATAGTGCATTAGGACAAAGGAAAGGATATACATGCATCAAGATTGCATGATATACATTCTTAGTACAAGGAAAAGTCATGCATCAAGCTCATGCATGATTGTTGCATTATTTTTTGGGCATGCAAAGAACATGCATGCATATGCATGTGAGCATATGGATTTGCATGTAGGCACATGCATTTTCATGATAGAACAGGATGTTGTTTGCAAGTAGATATGAAAATGTACTCTCTTAGTATTTATCTTACTTTATAAAGCTCACGGTTTGACATTAGGGAAGACAGAGGACTAGTTAGTTGCAAAGACATGCTAGTTCTAGTTTGCAGCTCAAGTAATTAGTCGATTCCTTCCCAAGTTGATACTCCATTATCAAAAATAAATACTTAATGACAATTAAGTATGTTTGATGTCTTACTAGGTATAAGTAGGCACTAGGAGAAAGTTAAGTATTAAATTTTCTTGATGACCAAGAGAATTTAATTACTTGCAAACTTTTTGCAATGTACGATGACTCTAAGTCCCCGATGTACTTAGGGAGTCATGAAGATAAGCTTTAGTTAATTAGTTACGTAATTTATGTAACTTCTCAAGCATCCCAAGATTGGATGATAACTTCAGCTATATTTCCAAGGTCCATGAGCACTCTTCGATTCCATAGAACTCAACAACCAAATCGATGAACTTAAATACAAATTGAACTTTGAAGTTCAATAGATTTGTGTTTCGTTCATGTTTTGCATCTCTAGTAATGATGCATAGGGCCATGAAAACATGGAAACTTTGGAAGCACTCTTCTATTTAGAAGATTTCGAAAGTTCTAAGAAGTTTCTTTGTGGTTTCAAGATTCGTATCTCACGATGAAACCTCGGTAAGTGACTTTTAGGAATTGAGATATATCCTAAAAGAGAAACAATAAAATGAAATAGTCCAGTTAACTACTTCATTGGTTAAAAAAGAAATATCTTTTGAACAAGCAAAAGAGCTTTAAGTCTTGGTCTTGTCCAAAAGTCAAGAATTTCTTTTCAAGATCATTCTAGTAAAGAAAATGATTCCTAGATGAATCATTGCCTTAGTATTATTTGATTCCTTGGCAGGAATCTAAAAGTTCTTGAAAGAAAAATATCCCTAGATGTGAGACTAAAATCTTTCAAGTAAGTTGATAGTAAGTAGTTCCTAGTAATTCCCAAACCTTTAGTATGGGTACTTAAGTCCAAATAGTGATATAACCTAAAGATATATCAAAGATTCTTATCTTTGGAATCTGAGAAGCATCAGTATATGCTTGGACTGAAGTTTAAGAAAAGATCTCTAAAAAATCCCAGGGATAAGCAAAGAAGCTTTTGATACTTTAGGAGATCTTAAAGTTAAAGACGAAGTCTTTATTCTTGTCACAAGGTCAACCAGACTTGATCAAGCTTGGCCATGATTATCCAAGAACGTGTGATTGGAACTACTCTGTAGATTTCCCAAGTATTGGTAATAAAAAAATTCCTTTTAGGATATATTCACTCAAGTTCCATTTATCCAATGGAAAATTGTGAAAAGAGTAAATTGTTCCAAGTCTGAACAGAGTAAGAAATTCCAAGAAGGTAGTCTGCAACCATGAAGACGGTACCTAAGTCTGCGGAAGGTAAAACATAATGTTTTCCTATCCTTAAAGGGATTTTGGTACAAATCCAGAGAGCATGAGCGGATGCTTAAGACTTAAGAAGTAGAGAGATTCTCATGTAAAGTCCCCGGGGTAGGTACCTAAAAGCATCAGTAAAGAAAGGAATCTAAAGACAATAAGTTAAAAGCTTTTGTCACTACAAATTGGTCAAGTATAACCAATTGACTTGAATTTGTGAAAATTCAAGTACTTGGAATTCTGATTGGTTTTCATTCGAAAACCCTAGTAAAGAAGAATAGATATTCTGTCAAGAGGTTTTCAAGTTTCCAAGGCAAAGCACATGATTGTGAGACGAACATGTGAAGGAATCAAAACCTAGAATATCTAGTAAGAGGTAATGCCTAAAACTTCAAAATTTCGTAAAGAATTGAAGCAAGAAGGTACTCTATCAAGAGATGTTTTGACTTTAGGATAAGTATCACCCACACATTAATGTGAATATAAAATAGGGTGGTATGGGACACCAGATTTTATACACAGATTGATGTAGGAAAGATGGTATGGGACATTGGACCGTGGGATGATAATTATCTTATTAGTCCTAGTTTAGATCTTGAAGTTAAGTTTGATCCTCAAGGGAATTAAAGACTTCAAAGGAGAAGTTTGATTTCAAGGAGGATAAAAGTAGTATCTTAAGATACTTCAAGATAACTTCAAGATAAAGAAAACAGAAGATATGAAGTAAGTAACTTCCAAGATCTTCTTGAAACACTTCAAGATAAAGTGTTGTTAAGTCGAAAATATTTCATAAATTTTTGAAAGAAGTTGGACTTTGATTTTGAGTTTATCTTTTCAACTAAGGATTTGATTGACTAAGTCAAGTATCAAGTTCCTAGTGTAACTTGGTAAATTCACTCTTTTGACTCAAAGAAATGCACAAGAATTGCATTCCCACTAAGGAGTCAGAAAGACTGAATGTGACCTGAACTTGGTCTCAAGTGAAGCATTATTTGAATACAAAACTCATCAACAGAACATCAGTGGGTCGACACACTGATGTTGGTAACCACACTAGTATCTTGTGGTTGGATGATGTTTTCGAGTTGTTTTGAATCTTTTTGAGAATCCAGTTTATTTCTCTTAAAGATAAAGAAAATGCTTCAATACCTTGTTGAGACAAATCTTTGAGAAGTTAAAATCTTGAGTCATCTAGACTTTGATTCATAGCAAGTTTATGTATGTTCGAAGTTTGAATTGGTTGTACAGAGTTTTAGTTATTTCTTTCCACTTTCCAAATCTTTTGGAATTGGCTCAGACATGGTATCTGATTCCTTTTGCAATGGTTCACTTAAGAGTTGCATGTAAAATTGCAACTTTCTCACATTGTTCTATGTAGTCCTATATGCAAACACCTTCAATTAGGAATTACCTATCCTTCATGAATTTCATTGATGAATTTTCTAGGCATGCATGGGTTTATCCATTGAAAGAAAATTCTAAGTTGTTTATATGCTTTGAAGAGCTCCTAGTTATCTGTGATTTCTCATCCAGCATGGGATAAAACATCAGTGTATAGTGCCTTATACACCTCAACAAAATGGATTTTTTGAAAGAGAGAACAACCCTCTCATGGAAATCTTGAGGTGTATAGTTAAGAGTCAAGCTTTACCACATAGCTTCTGGTTTTGGGTTGTCATGCATGCATCATATATACTTAACAGGTGTCCCACCAAAGCATTGTAGTCTATCAACCCACATAGACTTGGCATTGTTGCAAGCCATCTATAGCTCATCTGCGTGTTTTTTGTTGTCTTGTAAATGCATTAGTATCATGAACACAAAAGAAATCGCCCTAAACCTCACATTAAGGGAAAAAGTGAGCCCTGCATGGATCTTGTAAGGATCCTCAATTTTTAGGGATTAAAAAGCTTAATCAAGAGATTTGAAGGGACTTCAAAAACAGCTAGTGGTTTTCATAAATACAATAATATATTATGGAATTTTCTATGTGAATTTTAAAAGTGGGAATTTCTTGGCCTTTGGATTCTTAAATCGAATGGATCAAATTAAAAGCAATATAGAACTAGATAGAGAGAGTATTAAATGTGTGAAATCGAGTGCAGTCTGACAAACGTTTTTTTTCACTCTCTCTGCAGAAATTTTGGCCCTTAGATTGGGACTACTTGGACATCGTTCCGCGATTGGGGCTGAGGCACATGCTACAATCAAAACAAACCATAGGATTAGGCCTCCATCGAATGGACAGTCGCATGTCAAGCTAAGCAAATATTCCCTCTCATTCATATCCACACGATCAAGCTTGGATCTGATGGTGCCTATCGAAAGGCTTCTTTTGGTCATCTAAATACATCCTCTACCATTCGATGAAATGGAGATCCAATGGAGGATATTTTAGGTGCTCATGTTAGTCTTATTTCAAATAGGACCATCCGATGGAGCTTATATCTAATGGCCAATATGAGATGGTGCATTTTTTATGAGGGACTATATCTCAACCATTGAAGATCATTGAAATCCAAGGGCTATAATTGGTTCCTTGCTTCTAAAAACCACTCACAAAGCAAAACCAAAAAATGTGGATGCAGGACTTGGAAAGTACTTACTTGGAGATCACGACTCCTAGAGCTCCCAAGACTGGTATTGGCAAGATTGTTTTCATCAAGACCAAGCACTGTGGATTCTCTATGCAAGGGGATTCAATTCACGATAAAGGACTTAATAGAAATGTCCAAGGGATGAAGAGATTGCTACAACAAGGTGATCGATCAGTTTCAAGCTATGCCTTAGATATCAAGATACTATTTCATGGAACTATATATCAAGAAGACTACATAGTTAATCAGTTTCGAAGTGGCGTCAAAAGCTGAAGTGAAGTATATTTTGCTATCCATGCCTCAAGCATATACCTTGGAGGATGTTATCAATTAAGAAGTTCAATGTGAGAATCACTTGTTTAAATGAAGCCAAGTCCAAGAGCTAGCAACATTGAGTAACCAAGTAGCCCTTCATCAAGAATATGAATCAACAATATTTAAAGATCAACAAATCTATACAAATGATATGGAGCATACACTTTATGAAGAAAACTAGAAGGCAAAGGACAAGAAGAAGTTCATGTTCACTCAAGGAGGTATGTCTACGCAAGTATCTCCATCAAAGATATTGGAAACACCACAATGCACCACTAGAAGATCAAAGGATCCATCTCATAAAGAATCCATGCAGTTGAATAATATCAAGGTAAGCACACTTACATCAAAGGAAAGAAAGCATCAGAAAGACAATGGATTATGCTTTTATTATGGAGATCATGTTCATATGGTATTTAAATGTCCTAAGAAGAAGAAAAGAATTGGAATTAGGACTTCCACAATCACCATACCATAACAAATTAATTGTCATCAAAGTCGAAAGGTTGATGCATCCCTTCATGAGAATCAACTGATTGATTCTACACCTACATATACTACAAATCCTTTGCAGTTTCATCATGGATATCCATTATCATCATGTTCTTGTACCACATATCAAGAACTCTACAAAGATCAAGAGCTATGAAGATTCAAGTCCTAGAGAATTTCGAATTCACATAATCGCTCCTCGTGGAACTCATCGCTTGAGGGGGAGGTGATATCATGAACACAAAAGAAACCATCCTAAGCCTCAGATTCCATGTGACTTCTATATCTTATGATTGGTTCATAATTTGGAGAAACCAATGCTTCCATTGCATCTAAAACATACCAAAAGCTTAAGATCAACTATCTACTTGCTAAATTCAGCCATTTGGAGGTCCTATTCAGATTGTTGACATCATTGATGACATCTGTTGACCTAAGTACCAACTTAGGGACCTGTGGAGAAAGAGACTATACCTCAATCCCCCTCATGTGCATATAGTGGGGATTCACGCTTTAATTATCAATCCGATGAGTATACAAACCTAGCCGAGTGTATGAGGACATGCAATCAAGTGATGATCAATGCAAATGAACTATCAAAGAGTGCAAACAAGGCAAAGACTAATCCAAACAAGCTTCAACTGTCGGTCATGGTGTCACGATACTTGGTGCAGCAGCCGTCAGTAATTTGGACTTTTCTCTCAGCTCCGAACTCCAAATATAGGGAATAGCATATGCTTTCGAAGCTCTCAAGAAGACGCATCCAATGGCAGTAATTTCACCCAATTCTGACACTCCTACTTCAAGTTATGAGCAAAATACTGAGTCGCGGGAAATACCTTCCTACACTTCAGCACTTCCTACACTTCGCACACACATTAACTACAGCAAATAAACACTTTCATGGATAGACAACACTTCCTAACACTCTTTCCAAGCAATACACATGCATACAAGCTCACAAAGAAGAAGATACAGAGTGAAAAAGACACAAATTCGAATTTCTGTGCTCTCTATTCTCACAATGGCAAAAAGTCTTTACAAAGAGTCACAAATTGACTTATATACTTGTGCCCTAAAAATGGTCCTTTCACACAAGAGACCGGCACTTTATTCACTAAAAGACTAATTTCCTACTATTTTACATGGGTAAGTTTCTAATCTTCTGTGGGGATGCATCTAGAGGACTCCTCTAGTGCATTTAAAATGGAAAATATATTACAAGAATGGTTATGATACAAAAATTGGGTGTCCAAATCGGAAAAATTTTCGGGCCCGTCTTTTTCTCTGCTTTGGTGCTCTCTTTAGCTCTGCAACACTCTCCCCCTCTTCGTCTCTGTCATCCCTTGACAGGCTTTACTTCTTGTCTTCAGTTTGTTGTCTGCACTCAACCCTTGCTCAGTTTTGCCTGTTTGTAAAACAGGTCTTCAGTTTTGACGGCCTCTTCTTAATTCTTGTTTTACATCCTCTGGGCCTGATACATTTGTCTTGCTTGATCAGTCAGGTTGCCACGCACGCCACCAGTGGAAGGTATGAGGATAAGGTGCTACAGTCTTCGATCTGGACCTGCCAAAGATCAAGAGGTTGTAACACCCTTTTGGGCTGCGTCCTTTCCTTGGTGTGTGCGCCCCTGTGGGGCTCTATGCAGAGATGGATGTTGCGCCCCTGCGGGGCTTCTTGTAGAGATATATCTTCAGATATTCCTTTTTAGTGAAGCTTCTTTCGTTGTCTTCGTCTTTTCTTTCTTTTACTTGATTCTCCCTCAACACTGCCCCCCTCCTGGACTCTGTCGTCCCCGACAGGCTTTGACGAGCGACGGGCATATGTTCTATATATTTTCTGCTCGGTTTCATTAAGCAAATTGGCTTCACATATCATTAATTGCTTCCATTGTTCTTCCTTTACACCATCATTGGGTGGCTGTCTGTGATCTGCAAAGAAGCTAAGTTCGTATGCCACTAATCTGGCATTTAAATTAGAGGACATCTTCAAAAAGACTTCTGAATCAATCTCAAAAAATCCTGTAAAGAACGCTTCTTCAAAAGTTTGCATATATACACTTGGCAAAAACATCAATCTAGAATAATAATCCATTACTGTTGGTCTGCTAGGCATAACAGATAGGTCAAAAATGAGAATCTCTGTGCCTTGATTAATACCAATGAAATTCAAAAATGTGTAGGCCGCATGCTTGAAAACCTTCAAAACTGTAAGTACCATACTGAGTATTTTATTTGTCATTTTGACAGTTAGGTCGGGTACTGTCGCATAATTCTGCAGCCAAAATTTGATGGTTTTGACCATATAATCTTCCGTTGGCAAGTAGTTATGTGGCGGGCTTGGAAGCAGAGGGTAATTCAGCCACTGTTTATTTATAGCGCCATTTCTTTGCAAGTCCAAAAATTCTCTAGTATCCCTTCGGCGTGGTATAGGACAAAAGGAAGGGTTTACCTGTAATAAATATGGTGCTGCTTGCCAATGCACCCGTAGTGTTGGATGTTTCTCCAAAAACTTTCTTCGCCAAATAGGTTGTGTAGCTTCGAACTCTTCCTGACTGTAGGCGAATGTGTCCTGTTTAAAATTTAGCTGCTCATTTGGACTTTTCGTTGTAATTTTCTTTATATATTGTCTGGTTTTCTCTTTCAATAATCCGTACGAAATGTTGAAAGGCTTCATGATCTTTTCCAAGTCTTTACCTTTGATCTTGGCCTCCTTCATTACTTTGATTACTTCATTTTCAAAATTTTCCGTCAATCTGGACACCACTAGTGCCCGTTCCTTCTGACTTATTTCTGCAGTGTATGGCATTGGATGATCATCATGTATATCCGCCATCTACTCATGTATTGGAGAATTATAGATCGGGGGAGATAGAGGACGTACCTCTACCTCGTCAGTAGGATTTTCTTTTGGTGGCACTACTGGTGTCCCGATCGTTGTGTTCTGGTTGATTTGGATTTCTAATTGCTTGATTCTTTCATTTTTGTCGTTGCTTTCCTGTAGGGCTGCTCTGAGTGCTTCTTTTGCTGCAAGCAATTCATTTCCAATTTCAGCGGCATTGTCCATGTTTTCACTGTAGCTTGCTGCAAGTTTCCCATGTGTTGTATTCAACTGCTTTTTTAGTTCATTTATTTCTTGACTGTACTTCCGTTCCCATTCTTCTTTCGATTCTCGCTCTTGTCTCAACAAATCTGCGTGTTGTGCTAGCTGATCTCTTAATTCTTTTTCTTTAGTTTCGGATGACTCCTGTTGTTCAATGGGTTGATCATATAACAATGATTTCATCAATTCCTTATTCCGGCTTCGTAAGGTGTCATTCTCTTACATGTACAACTTTAGCTGTGTCTCCAGTAGAGTGCTTCTAGCCTTCATTCTTTCTTTGTCAGCTTCACTTGCATCATGTAATCTTTGTAATTCCGCGAGCTGTGCTTGCAGTTGGTGATGCTGAGTGATTAATGTGTCATATTTTGCTTTGACTTCCAGCATCTCCGTGTTTTTGACTGCCATCTCTTTTTGAGCCTGAATTAATTGCGATGACAATTGTTCGCTCATGATCTGGAATTGATTTTTTTCTCGCATGGCCTTATCATAATCTGCATCTATGTCCATCATCTGTTGTTGTGTATCCATAGCTGTCTGAATCATTTGCTTGACTATAGGCTTCAGCTGAGTGACATCCACATTGAGCCATGTTTTCGGGATACTCGGTTCTTCGCCTGTTGTGACATCTTTGCCGTGTGCCACATGTAGTGTAGTGTCATGGGGTTGCCTAATCTGAAGCTGGATCCTTGGCTCAGCCACCATGTGTTCAATGTTTCCTTGAGGTCTATCATCAGGTACCTCAATCACGATCTGTTCTTTGTTTTGTAATGGCTCCGAATCCGTGTTCATTGGAGTTTGTACTTCATCTTTGATAGGTGGTTTTGCAGACGTAGCAGTTGTTGGAGCTTCTTTGATGCTGATTTTTGTAGTATCATTCAATTGAATGACATGCGCAGGTTCATTAGAATCTTCTATGTTCTTTTCCTTTCTTCGTGGTTGTCTGGCGTTACTTCAATTTGATTGGTCTCTGTCCATTCTTCTTCATGAGTTTCCGTCCCTATGTCAGTGTCTAGAGTATCTTTTTCATGACTGGATTCTGCATCTGAACTAGAATCATCTAAGCCCAGTTCTTTATATCTCCCAGGTTGTTTTGGGGTCTTTTCCTGCTGCATTTGTTGTTTCTCTTGACTTGCTTGTCTATAGTGATGACCTTGGACATTCAGGTTTACCTGCCCTTGCATATACTGATGTGTCTCTTCTAGGGCGGCAGAGAGATCTCTCTTAGTAATAGGCATTTGAGCCTTCGTAATCTTTGGAAGAATGTGTGTCCGCTTTGATTGAGGTGTAGCTTGGGCTTCTTCTTCTCTTAGACGCTTTGTACCCCTCATGGGTTTCTATGAACTGGTTCCTGCTTCTTCAATCATAACAATTGCTTTCTTTTTCTTGGGGATCGTGGCGGATTTTGCATATTTGGCTAGCCCTTCTGAGGTTGGCATCTCACGTAAGCAGTTTTTCATCTCAAGAGCTTCATATATAAGTAATGTCAAAGCTGAACTCCCATTTAGAAATTTCTTCTGACTCCACTTCTTCTGGGCTTCAAATAATCTTTCTTGGACATAGCCTGTCATATTTACTTTATTTCCAACCTGTCTCATTGCATGCGAGAGTAGTTGTACGACAATCTTTTGTGGTGCAGTATATCTGTGCATACTTGGGAAACAAAAATGTTGGTGCACCAGGCGAACAGCCTCTTCAATATCAATCCTGTTGATATCCAAAAATGACCTCTTTTTAGGATCATGACATTCCTCTTTGACATTAGTAATTCCGTCTTGATTCCATCCGAAGGCTCTGTTGATTAGTTCATGTGTGAATTGAATAGTTTTCCATGTTCCTACTTTATCCAATACTCGTGCTTCTGGAACTGATATCTTTGTTGCTGCAGGCTGCAGTGTATTCATTACTTGTGTACACCTTTGAAAATCTGGTATATAAATTGGCAATTTGAGATATGCCTCTAGGCCTGCCTGTTTCCATACAACCTCGATATGCGGTAATCTTTGTATTATAGATTTGAACTCCTGCGACATGATAGGGAAATAGTGATCCCTGTCCATGATCTTGATAGTGGCCATGAAAATGAGGTTTGACACTGGTTGGTCATCCCGAAACCAATGGCCTCTTGCTTTTGTTATGGATTCGAGTGGGAGAAGCTGGACCTCTTCCTCTTGCGTAGCTTCGGAATTAGTAGATGCCATCTGCACTCAATAGAGAGTATGAATTAGTGGCCATATACTATCAGAAATCCTCCTTTATTTTTTTTTTTGTCATAAGCTTGACATGGCTCCGAGTGAATGGTGTCATCCCTTTCCCGTGGGTGTGAGAAAGGTAATACCTGGATTTTTTTCAAAAAAATTTATAGATTTTTATGTTTTCATCTGAAAAGAAAAACAGAAAGGTTAGATCATAGCCGAAGCGATTATTATTTTTTGATTGATTTTCTTAATGTATGTACAAGTGCTCTCCTATTTCCCAAGAGGAAAATGTGCTCGACTATCTTGAAATAGAAGAAAGATGTGCCGAATGCTTGGCCTTGTAATGTGGCCCTATCATGCATACTCTGGGTCCTGATAACTCCATATGTGTGCAGCTGAAATTAGTTGGTTGATGCATGCAGTCTGTCTTGTCTTTCGGCACCCAAATCTGTCTCATTCTGTCTGGACGTATTGTATTCTGTACATTTCTGATGAATGTGGTTCTTCTCCTGTTGTACGTTTGCTCTATCTGATTTGTGAATCTCGGATAGGCTTGTGTTGCAACTGCAGACTCCTTCTTCTTCCTGTAACTATTCTTCCTTGGTTGTTTTGCCCGTAGATTATATTGGTATTTGTTCTCCTTTTGCAATGGTTCATAGCTTCGGTTCAGCATCTTTGGAGCACATGATTTTGGAATCCATATTTGCGCTCGATCCGGTTGGGCGACTACTACTTTCTTCGGAATCCATATCCTAACAATTCGTTGTTGACTTTGGTGCTCAAAATGATTTGCTTTCTTATTTGATTGGTTGTTCTGATGTCGAAGATGTTCCTGTTGTTGAAGATATGCATCCCTTTGATCCTTTCTTATCCAAGCTTGTTTAGTGTACGGAATAGGGTATATTCTAATAGGTATAGACTTTGAATTACTCAGAGGACTAGTCTCTCTTGTGCATGGTGCTTCACTGAGGTTGGTTTCAGATTGATTGACACTCTTGTGACTTGCTAGACTAGAAGGTGGAAGGCAAGCAGGATTCAATGTGTCCTCACATGAAGTACTTGAGGAAGGGGCTTCTATAGTGCTATTGGACATACACTCATGACTTTGTTCATTAGAGTGAATTTTTGGCTCTACGCTTGCGGCTTTGATTGGTCGTTCATCTAGCAAATTGAATACTTCCCGATGTCCTATCCTGGCCGAGATGTATCCTAAAGCCAATTGAATGGTCACCTCATATTCGTAAATCCAGTCTTGACCTAACACTACATCTTCGAGTAAATCCTGATCACGACACACTAATAGCTTCTGTTCCATAGTGTTGTTGCCAAGATGCAGAGGTAAGGTGATTTCACCTATACATTGAGTAATTGTTCCTCCTATTCCTGTCAACTGTGCCATCGATGGACGTAATTCCTCCTTGAGTCTCTGGGTCAAAGAAAGCTTGATACAGCTTATTGCAGCTCCTGTATTAATGAGAGCATCCACTAAGTGGTACTCCGTTTTACCTGCTCCTAAATTCAAATATGGTTGTGTTCTCTGTGGACCTAGGTTTTTAGTGGCTCTAAAATTAGCCATTGGGATGAGTTCTTCTCCTAGTCGATATCTCTCATCTCTCTCTCTCATCCACTCCTTTCGTTTCTTAATTCGTCCTAGTGCTTCCTATCTCGCTTCTTCTCGTATCCTTTCCTCTTTGATGCGTCTATTCTTGCCCTTGATTAATCTTGACATTATTTCTTCAGTCAACGGTTCTAGATATTTTTTCACTCGACATCCACTAATATAGTTTGGTAATACTTCCCCATCTAGTGTTGCTAAATTGATGGCTCCACTTGTCAATATACGATTGATGATTAATGGGCCATATCCTCTCTTCTGCAACTTCTTAGCGTGTTGTTTCAACGTATATACCAAGACTAAATCTCCTTCCTTCAAATTTTTGTCCTTGATGTGAGCATCAAAGTAGGCTTTCTGTCACCGTTTAGCAGCATAAATGCCTGCTACTGCTTGTAACCTAGTTTCGTGAAGCTTTTCTATTTGATCCAATTGAGCCGATAGTTCATGTCCCGTCCACTCATAAGTGGTTGCTACTCTGAGAGTGGGGATTAAGAAATCAGTTGGCAAAATAGCATTTTGTCCATATACTAAGTTAAAAGGAGTAGTGCCTATGGAAGTTTTGTAGGCTACACAAAATGCCCATAAAGCATGATGTAATTGCTTATCCCAATCAGATCTACCATTGTTAACAATTTTTGTGAGAACTGTACACAAGATTTTATTCGAACTTTCGGCTTGTCCATTGACTTGTGGGTGATAGGGAGCTGATTTTTTATGAATTACCAAGAATTCATTCAGTAAGACTTCTATAACTTCGTTTACAAATTGTGTACTTCTATCACTCACAATTTCTATCAGTAGTCCAAATCTAGTGAAAATGTTCTCAAAGAGAAACTTGGTCGTAGTTCTCGCGTCATTTTTCTTGGTCGCTTTGGCTTCAACCCATTTGGTCAGATAGTCAGTCGCTACAATTATATATTCGGCATGGGATCCCTTTGCTGGTGGGCTAATCGGTCCTATGAAGTCTATTCCCCATTTGGTGAAAGCTCTGGCACTCATCATGGGTCTCAGTGGCATTTCATCTCTTCTAATTGGATATTTTGTTCGTTGACAAGTATCACATCGTTGCACATACGTTAAGGCATCTTGATGTAGAGTTGGCCACCACATTCCAGCAAAGAGGATCATTTTTGTTGTTTTATCTGCAGAGAAGTGCCCTCCTGCAGCTCCTGTATGTGCCATCTCTAAAACAGCAAGATATTCGTCTTCATGAATGCACAAGCGTAATTGATTATCTCTCCCTCACCTAAAAAGTTGTTTTCCTATAATGGCATAATCCTTGCTCTGTTCTAAAAGTGCACGTTTCCTTGCTGAAGTGGCTCCTTCTGGGTATTCTTGGGTCTTTAAGAACTTTACCAGGGGCATGCTCCATGTTGGTGCTATTGTGGAATAGCATAGAGTGGAGTTCTCGTCTGGGTTTTGTTCTTGACAAGTTTCGCAGGCTGATACATAGTTATGTGCATCCCTCTGCATGGTCGGCCAATATATGCCTAATCTCCTCAGAGTTTGCCATGTTCCGTTTGCATTCAAATGAGTTTTCCATTGATTTACATGTGCTTTCTGAAGCCACATTTCTTGTTCCTCTTCTTCTATGCATCTCATGAGTAATCCACTTAAATCTTGGTGATACAAACTTCCAGCAATGATATGAAGGTTTTTAGTCTTCCAAAGGTCCTGGGTTCGGTTTGGTGTGATTCCATTTTTAGGTCCATGCGTGAGTATAGGGATCAACTTTTCTGCCCATTGGGGACATACTTCCAGGTTAAAAAGGTACGTATCTGGCAGATCATCGGGTACTCCTATGGGTGGTTCTCCATGGGTCATTCTTGATAAGTGATCTACTCTTATGTGAGTATTTCCTTTTTTGACTACTACTTCAAAATCAAATTCCATTAACAATAAAAACCATCGTACTAATCTTCCTGTATTGCAAGGTTTATTGACTAAGTACAATAGGGCTTGATGATCAATGAAGAATTTGAATTTGTTTGCCAATAAGTAATGTCTGAACTTTTTCACTGTGTACACCATCCCTAGGCCTTCTCTCTCAGTGGTGGTATAATTGTGTTCTGCTTGATTTAATTGTCTACTGGCATAGGCTATAGGGTGGTCTAGCTTTCCTGTATCTGTAGGTTGAGCTAAGATGCAACCAATGGCAAACTTGGAAGCATCCACATGAATGTGAAATGGCTTACTCCAGTTAGGTACTCGAAGGATTGGTGCTAAACTCAATCGATTCTTTAATTCATTGAAGGCTTTCTCACATTCCTCGGTCCAATTAAATAGAATCAAGAGTGCATAGAGCGGTCTAGCAATTGTGGCATACATATGTATAAATCTGCGATAGTATCCACAGTGTCCCATAAATGCTTGTACTTCTTTAGCAGTCTTTGGTCTTGGTAAATCCAGAATTACTTTGATTTTGTCTTCATCAGTTGAAATTCCATTTTTAGAGACAATATGTCCTAATATTTTTCCTTGTCAAACCATGAAGACACATTTTTCTGGGTTGAGGCATACTCGATATTGTCGACATTTGGCAAAGATCTTTTCTAGTTCAGGGATGTGCTCTGATCGTATAGCTGAATAAGTACAAAGATCGTCCACGTATACCTCCATACTTTTTCTTAAGAACTCTTTGAATACATGGCACATCAATCTTTGGAAGGTGGCTGGGGCATTAGTTAGACCAAAAGGCATGACTCTAAAGGCGTATACTCCCCATTCAGTTGCGAAAGCGGTTTTGTGTTGGTCCTCAGGAGCAATGGCTACTTGATTATACCCTGAAAATCCATCCAAAAAACTATAGACTTCCTTCCTTGCCACTCTTTCCAACAGATGATCCGTAATGGGTAATGGGTAACTATCCCTTATAGTCGCGGCATTTACTTTCTTCAGATTGATACACACTCTTAACTTCCCATTCTTTTTCGGTACAACCACCAAAGGTGACACCCATTCTGTGTGTTCAATTTCATATATGAATCCAGCATCTAACAACTTATCTATCTCTTCCTTTATCTTTGCTGAATACACATCATTGTATGTATATGGTCTTTGTTTAGAAGGTTTGGCTTCAGATGTCATGGGAATTCTATGGGCACAAATAGATGGATCTACTCCTTTCAAATCCTTATAGGTCCAGGCAAAGACATCCCGATATTCCCTTATAAGACATATTAACTCTTGTTCTTCCTCCATTGAGACATCTTGTCCTATAAAAGTACATCGTTCTTCTCCTTCTAACGTTACTACTATCTTCTTGGTTTGTTCTTTATTGTCATATGCTATTCCTGGTTGTGCTTCTCTTTTAGGCATTTGAATAGCAATTTTTCTCTCTTCTACTTCATATCTTTTGAAGTGGGCTGGCACTTCAAACTGATCTTGTGGCTTGTTTTCCTCACCTTCTGGCTCTTTATCTAACTCCAGCTCTTCTTCCTGTGTAGGTTCCTGGTTGTTTTCGTTAGCTGTGACGCTTATTTTTTTATTTTCGTCCTCTGGTTCCATCGGTTTTGGCTCCATCTCAATGCTCTCATAGTCCTCCTTCCATTCTTTCTCTATCACTTCTCCTTCGTCCGCTTCCTGGAGGACAACTACATAAAGACTAACGTCGTATCCTTCCTCGTCAATACATTCATTCATAGTTATTACTTCTTCGTTCACACATACATCGAGGGTCGCTAGAGTCTCCATCCAACCATGAGGTTCAAACTCTTCATCCAAAAAGATTTGAGGCATGTAAGCTGGATCTTGTATATACCTAGCTACTCCTTGCCTTTGCTGCCATCCCTTTCTCCTATCCTCTTCCTTTTTGGCAGTTTGGCATATCCATAGATGAGTGTCCTCGTTCATCCAAGATTGGTCACTAGAACCTATGCTGTGAATTGACTGATCGTCTTCTTCCTTATGAATTTGATTCCATTGTATGGGGGAAACATCTTGATATGTATAAGTGTGGAGACTTATTCTCGTGGTGGTTCCTTCATGTTGTAGGTATACAGCATCTTTTCCCCAATCTTGCACAACCTTCAGCTGTCTCATGAAAGGTCTTCCAAGTATCATTTCATAGTTGCTCACCCTTTCAAATTGACATATTGCTAAGGTGTGTTCAAATTCAACGCCGCATGTGGTGAAAAATACTCGTTCCAATAATCCCAAGTGTCTTTTTGTGTGTCCGTCGGCCATTTGTATCTTCATACGCGTTGGTCTTAAAGCTGGTTTTCCCCATTTCTCCCAGATTTCTCTAGTAGCAATGCCTACACTAGCTCCGGAATCTAAGATGGCTTTGGTGGTATATCCCCTATAAGTAATTGGAAGGCAGGTGTTTCCTTCATCTCCCTCACTAAAATCTCCTACCTTATCCACTGGGATCTTTACTGTGTTTACTTCATCAGATATCTCTTTTTCTTCTGTCTTGGTCTCCAATTGACTGATTAATTTCTCCTTCAAATGTGGCTTAACCTTCAACAGTTCTTCCAAAGTTAGGGTACAAGGGATTTTGACCTTTCTAAGGTGTTGTATAATTTCCGATGTTTGCACTGATGGGTTAAGTTCTTTTTTCCGTATTGAGGGGATGCAATACAATCCTGAATCATGTTCGTACTCTCCTGTGTAATTTGGCAAAGCCTTTATTCCGTCATCGCCTTTGTCACTTGGATCCACTGGTAAAATTTCTTCTTAATTTAATTTAGGTATTGAACCCTCTATTCCATCTTCTGCTTCTAGTTCTTCAAAGGGTGGTTCAATTCCTTCCACTTTCTTCCATCTGTCTTCTTGGACTCTTGCCCACAAATCTTTAGGCCATTCCCCTTCTACTTCGGGAACAATGGATCCTTCTCTTTTATCCTCACAATAATTGCCATTCTGTGTCTTACTTACTTCAGGTTTTTCGTGTTCATGAGTGATGACGCACTCTTGGAATTCTCTTTTGGAAATTCGGGTATTGGGTAATGCAAACGCGGGTTTTTCCAAGGTCTGTTGAGCAACTTCTATTAATTTTTTGCAGATCTCCAACCTCTCTTTCTCTAGGTCACCTCTAGGATATTCTCTTTCATGTTGTTCTATGGTAGATCCTGCTCTTATTCGTGCCTTGTATGCCTGAATCCACATGGCTAATTCTTCAGGCATAGGATCTGCTAAAACTGATCCAACCTCTTCTTTTTTATACTTTTCATTTTTGTTCTCTTCTTCAATTTTCTGTTCCTCCTTTGGGTTTGCTTCGTTCTTCTCATTTTCCTTCTTCTGCAGTAACTTCTTTTCTTTTATCCTATCTCTACGGTTTTTCCATCTTTGTGTCCTTTTACTTGCAACACTTTTCTCAGGCTCTTCCGAGTCTTCAACTCTCTGTGGTGTGGGTGTATTCATCTCTAGGTCACTTTGATTGTACTTTTTAGGTTTTTCTGGGGTCTCTCTAGCTTTGGCTCTTGTTATCGCCTTCAGTGGTACAGTGTATTCCTTATCGCTCCCTGATGACTCGATTACTTCTATCACATTGATTTGCACGTTGGATGTAACCTTGTTGGGGTTCTTGGGGCAATCTCTGAAAAGGTGTTCCTTACCACAATCACTACAGTAGCCTTCCCAGACTCGTTGTGGTGGTGGTGGGTTTGGCAATGTGCATTCTCTGATATAGTGATCACCTCCACATCTATAGCATGGTCCTCTGGGCACAGGCGGTCTGTTCATGGGTCGGGGTGGTATGGTTGCTCTAGGGGCTGTGTACATTAATGACACATAGTCCTGCTCATATCCGTATGAACTATTTGGTACTTCCATGCCATAGGCATATGGTTCGTACAGTTGTCCATATTCTATCATAGAGCTTTCATAATTGGGATATGCTCCTTGACTATGGTCGTAAGATGAGTCATATGGTTCATTACTAGCCAATGGTGTGGCTGGGACTATTGCTCTTTCTAGGTTTTCTTCAGGTTGAGCCATCTTAACTGGGACAACGTTCTGAGGATGGGGCGGTTGTTGTCCTAGTACTGGTTGTGGTTGGGTGTATCCTTGATACGCATATGGTCGTGGCACTGGTGCTTGCTGCTGATAAGTAGGGTACCTCCATGCTTCACCTCCTTGCTCTTTCTGGGGGTATCCATAAGGTCTCATGTATGGTTGTGCTGGTCTCGCTTGCCTATTGTAAGGGCAATTTTCTGTACTGTGATTTGTATATTTTTCTTCTATACTGCAATATTGTAGAGGTCCTAGGACGGTGGGTCTATTATAAGCATAAGCAGGTGGTGGGACTACTCCCCTAGTGCACAAGTGAGAAGGATGATCACCTCCGCACTGCATACATCTTCTAAGCATGGGCACTCTTATAGGGTTATTGGGGTAGTTCCTCTGTCCTTGAACGTTCAGCTTCTTTGCTACCAAATCGGCTATTTCCTCTACATTGTTTTTAGGGTTTGATGTGCTACTAGCCGAATCTTCACTTTTCAAGCTACCTTGAGGTATTTTCAGGTCTTCTGCTAGGTTGTCTTCTAGGTCTATACATTCCTTCATGCATTCTTGCAAAGTTTGAACTCTCTTCACATACACCAAAGATCTTAATGATCCGTTCAATAATCTTTCCAAAAATAATGACACCATTTTATTTTGGGTAGGTCTCTCTTCCACTGGGCATCTATCCACATACTGCTTGAATCTTCTTGCTGCCAATCTTACTGATTCTGTAGGGGCTTGCTTAAAGCTATGGATCAATGATGAAGAGTTGTTTTTAATTCCTGACTTAATGAATTCCTCAATCATTTCTTGATAGACTTGCTCCATGTTTTGAAAATTATTAGGGTCCAATGGCTGAAACCATGCTAACGCAGTGTCTGACAATGTAAGACCAAAGGACTCATATTGGATCAAGAAATCTTCTACTTGTTCGGCTCTGATTACTTGTTTGAATTCGTCTATATGATTGTAAGGTTCACTAGAGCCATCATATGGTTTCTCATGCATTTGGCAACTTGAATTGGCCTTAATCTTCTCCCTGCTTCGGGCGGTCTAGGCATTACTGGGAAAATTGGTCTTCTTATGGGTATGCCTAGTCCTCTTGCTACCGGTGGTCTGACTGGGGCAGGCATTCCATGTCTTGGGTCAACTGGTGGTTGGGGTTGGTAATTAGGATTATTTGCAGGCATTGCAAACTGCACATGTGGCCTAACCGGGATTTGTGTTTGTTGTGTTTGTTGTGTTTGTCCCGACTGTTGCTATGAATCATTCTGAGACGTTCCAAGTGGGTTTCGTGAAGTAGTGGCTTGGTCCCTAGGGGGAAACACTGGAATATTCTGGTATTTCAACTCAGCTCTTTCTAATTCCGTTAAGGGCCAATATCTTCTCTGATTCTTATCCAAATATGTGATGATGGTGGGGAAATCAGGATCCTGTAACTCATAGATGGTGACAGGATTAGCGGCAGCTTCCCATATTGAAGAATGTGCTCTGAGAAGATACTCCATCCCATTGATCAAATACACATCTATTAGGGAGTCATCCTGGAGAATCAGATATCCTCTCCATATCCTAGCAACAGTAGATCTCCCTCTAGGAGTAGTTACTTGCTCTTCATTCCCTCCTCCATTTAAGTGTGAAGCATTGTTTTCTTCCCCATGTTCATTAATGTTTTCCGGGTGTTCCGTGACAACATACTGGATATCTCTTTTGTCCATGTAAATTCCTCCTACATACTTGATTGCTGGCCTAGGCACTATGTAAGCCTCTGACGCCTTCTTTAGTCTGGCCACTGATCTGTTTAGACCATCCAAATAAATAGGGATCTCATTTTGGTTGGTGTTCACATACTCCAAGGAGGTCCTGTACTCTCCTTCAATGATTGACATCATGCCAATCATGGGTACTGTGTTCTGCATATCCTCTGAAGCCATGGGAATTTCTTCCTCTGACTCACTGGAGGTCTCCGAGTAATGTGAACGGCTACTTGGCTCGGCTACACTACCTACAGAAGAGATTACACTTCTTCGGCTTCCTAGGGTTCTTCCAGATCTCAGGTTCATCCACTTCACAACTCTGATCAGTCCTTGCTAACCTCTAGCTTCTAGAACTCTTCACTATGGATTAGAATTCTAGAAAAATTTTAGCTGGGAATTGACTAAAAATGAAATTTTCAAGCCACGATACTTGACCTCAAAGTTACACGATACACGATCTTTGATCACAAACGATACACGATACTTGATCAGGGACCACGATATACGATCTCTGGATGCCCACGATACACGATACTTCAACTATAACGATACACGATACTTCGCAAGTATCACGATCTACAAACCACGATACTCGATACCTGGCAATCATGATACTTGGACCACACGATACACGATCTTTGATAGGTATCGCGATTGCTGTATGCACAATACACGATACTTGACTATCACGATACACGATACCGGATGGAAAACGATACTTGATACACGATACTCAAGAGGGACGATACTCGATACTTGGATAACGCGATACTTGGACCACATGATACTTGGATCACATGATACACGATACTTCGATAACAACGATACACAATAGGTGACAAATATCGCGATCTGTGATGACACAATACACGATACTTGGTTGAAAATGATACTCGATACTTGGCTCAAACGATACACGATATTTCTGAAGTATCGCGATCTTTCCAGAGGCGATACACGATACTTGACCAAATGCGATACACGATACTTCTCAAGTATCGCGATCGATAGATCACGATACACGATACTTGGTAGGTATCGCGATCGGTGATAGCACGATACACGATCTTTGATAGGTATCGCGATCGATGGAACACGATACACGATCTCTGGATGCCCACGATACACGATATCTGGGAAATATCGCGATACTCAACCACAGGAGATCACGATACTTGCTAAGTATCGCGATACTCGATCGCGAGAGAACACGATACTTGACCCTTTTTCAGATTTTTGCTAGATTTTTTTAAACTTTGATTGCACACAGATGTTTTACAAGATCTTCTACCCTCTCCTCACCCTCTAATTCATTCAAATCACACCTTTTTACCCCTGTAAGTCCTAAACGATATCTGACGCAGATTGTTTCCTTCTGAAAAACTTGAGTTATGTAATGAAGTTGATGGAATGATGTAAGAACTTACCTTAGGACTCTATCTCAGCCCTCTACCCCTCCTGACTAGCTCTGCATAGCTCGGATTGCTCAACTCCTCGTCCATGATACTCGATCTCAGAATCTCACGAGACTTGCTTTGAGCACAAGTGAAGTTCAAAAGACAAGTTTTTGGGTTTTTATACTTTTTTGAAAAATTCTTCCTAGTTAAAAGGCTGAAAGAACAAAGGGAAAAGAGAATGGAATCTAGTCTAACTTCCTACTGCTCCTATTCTACTCACTCCACACACTTCCCTAAACTAACAACTCACTACACACACTCCAAGAATGAGAAGTAGCAAGTGCGGTTGAAAGTGACTTACCAAAGAAGAGAAAATCACCACTCCTCCTCTTGCTTCAATGCAAAAAGCTACTTACCATCACACGAATGCCTCGGTTTGATTCGACACTCCCCGGCAACGGCGCCAAAAAACGTGTTGACCTAAGTACAAACTTAAGGACTTGTGGAGAAAGAGACTATACCTCAATCCCCCTCAAGTGCATATAGTGGGGATTCACGCTTTAATTATCAATCCGATGAGTATACAAACCTAACCGAGTGTATGAGGACATGCAATCAAGTGATGATCAATGCAAATGAACTACTCAAAGAGTGCAAACAAGGCAAAGACTAATCCAAACAAGCTTCAACTGTCAGTCATGGTGTCACGATACTTGGTGCAGCAACCGTCAGTAAGTTGGACTTTTCTCTCAGTTTCGAACTCCAAATATAGGGAATAGCATATGCTTTCGAAGCTCTCGAGAAGATGCATCCAATGGCGGTGGTTTCACCCAATTCTGACACTCCTACTTCAAGTTATGAGCAAAATACTGAGTCGCAGGAAATACCTTCCTACACTTCAGCACTTCTTACACTTCGCACACACATTAACTACAGCAAATAAACACTTTCATGGATAGACAACACTTCCTAACACTCTTTCCAAGCAATACACATGCATACAAGCTCACAAAGAAGAAGATACAGAGTGAAAAAGACACAAATTCGAATTTCTGTGCTCTCTATTCTCACAATGGCAAAAAGTCTTTACAAAGAGTCACAAATTGACTTATATACTTGTGCCCTAAAAATGGTCCTTTCACACAAGAGACCGGCACTTTATTCACTAAAAGACTAATTTCCTACTATTTTACATGGGTAAGTTTCTAATCTTCTGTGGGGATGCATCTAGAGGACTCCTCTAGTGCATTTACAATGGAAAATATATTACAAGAATGGTTATGATACAAAAATTGGGTGTCCAAATCGGAAAAATTTTCGGGCCCGTCTTTTTCTCTGCTTTGGTGCTCTCTTTAGCTCTGCAACAACATCATCAGATCATAAACGCATTTTGAACTGCCTAATAAATGTCGTTGAACACCTATATAAGGAGGGATTGGCCACATACATCCTCAGTATTGCCAATGCCTGTCTTGGGAGGTCAAGGAGTCATGACCAGCAAGTACTCTCCAAGTTCTAGTTCAAGTTTTGGTTTTATCCTTGTTCTATTCTTGTCTACACTTGGATCTTGGACATCCTATTGTGTCCGGTTGTAATATTTTAGTACGAGGTCTTGTCGAGTTATTTCTTGTATCTAGTTCATCTCCGTGAAGGGAGTTCTTGTAATCCTAATATCTTGTTTCATACCTATGATCCTCGGTTGTGGAATCTCATGTATCATCTCTAGTCGAGTTATCCCAGGTTGTGGGACTTCTTGTATCAGCCACATATCCTTGTATTATTTCCCCTACATGGGTGATCTTGTAATCGAAAGTATATTTCCAAAATCTTGTCTAGTGTTGTCAGAGAGCACAATCTAGTGCGCCCCTGACAATTAGTGCCTAAACAACAATGCAAAAAATTGGATGATAAAACAATGAAATGTATTTTTGTTGGGTATACTTTGGAATGCAAAGGCTATTATCTATATCATCCATACACTAAAAGCATTCAGATTAGTCGTGATGTTATTTTTGTGGAAGGTGCAATTCAACCCTTACTTCCATGTACCAAGGAGGCATCAGTTAGCTCAAAAGATGTATATGACACTTTGTTACCTCTTTTTATAAGTGGACAATCAATTCTTGGTCTTAGCAAGCCAATTTCTAAGCTTTTACAAGTTTTCAGTTATGATGTAGATCATTCCATTTTTTATGCAGATTTACATGATGTGCTTATTGATGAGAGGGATGACATAGAAGAGGCAAAGATATGCTTAAATGGCAAGTGTAGACTCTAAGAGATAAGAAATTAGATGCACCTTTGCCATATCGTACTCATTTAGGATCTCATAGTGCTTTCTTTGCATTAGATTGTCACGCAATGGTTGTCTTTAGTCTTTGTGATGAGAAAGAGCATGTTTCTTTTGATGACGCACAAAATTCAAAAAACTGACTGGGTGTTATGCAAACAAAATATGATGTTAATAAGAGGAATTGTACTTGGTCATTATGTGATTTACCTCCGGCCATAAAGGTCAATGACACTAAACGGATATAAAAGCTAAAACGTAAGTTTGATGGAACACTCAATAGCTATAAGGGTATGCTTATTGCCAACAGTTATGCTCAAGAGAAAGGATAGACTTTTTATAATACTTTTTCTCCCACGTTGTCATGGACATTCTTTCTCCACGATTGCCTTGTCATGACTAGCCCTTTTTTTTCATATGGAAAAAGGGGACATGTTTGGAGGTGGCCACGAGGCTTTATTTTGCTGCTCCATTTTCTTTGCTCTCGGCTGGAGAGGTGGAGAGGTGCAGATTTAGTATTTTAGGAGGGAAGAAAAATCTATATCGGTGGCTTCAAAGGGGATCAGAGGGGTTTCTAAAAGGAAAAAAGGAGGGCAACAGAGTTCTCGCGGAGAGAGAGAGTTGGGGAGGGGGTTGACCACGTGGCAAGGAGGGGCTTCTTCTTGCTATTAGGCTGCTGCTATTTTGGGCTTCGACGAGGAAAAGAAGGGACGGATCAAGAACTCGGACGGGGGGATTAGCAAAAGGGGGTTATTCTTTCTCAGATTTTGGGAAGAATCAGGGCAACAGAACGCTCTTGGCAATCATAAAACAATGTAGAAGGAAGACCTATGAACAGGTCGAGGAAGAGCAGTGTGGAGAGGACAGAGCACTGCTAAAAAAAAATGGAGGTCTTCAACGAGAGGGCACTGTGCTGTTACTGAGGAGCTGCTGTAAGAAAGAGGAGGCTCGATTATCCATCGGGACAAGACGTGATCTTTCATAGAGAGACCGGGGAGGAGAATGGCATGCAAATCTATGCTTATATCCCGTGGTTTAACTTATTAAAGCTATTGGAAATTATTCGAGCACATGAGAAAGGAACAGAAAGTGTGTGCGCATCTATCAGAAGGTTGGTTGATGCTGTACTTCTGCTCATAAAGAAAAAGAGCAAGGCCGAGGCTTGAGAAATGTGGAGGAGATAAGAAGTGTAAAGTTTTTTGGTTTGTGCTGGTCAGCTACTTTGCAACTCAAAGAGAAAGGTAGCAACTGCAGGGTATTTCTTCTTCATCAGCGAGGTAAAGTTTAACTACTCCAGTACATGGGATTCATTGATGTTATCCCCTTCCTTTTGCAAAGATCGAGATGTTCCAGCCTAGTGCATTTGCAATGCCCCGATCTTGATGATAAAAACATTGAAAAGAGGTGGGATTCAAAAACACAAAAAGGCCAAAGCTTGCGCAATCAAGAAGGAAAGATCAAGTGGAGAGCACGACTGGGAGGTGATATCATGCAAGATTCAAGAAAGATTCAGGTGAGAAGCGAGTGCTAATATTCTGATGAAATCGGAGCAGATGTTACAAACAGTTCGGGCAATATACAAAGAAATAAAAGATGGATGATAGAGCACCGCAAGCAAGGAAGCAAACCAAGAAGGGATGCATGTGATCAAAATCAATGAAACTTCCACAATTCAAATCAGGGAGACAACACTTTCAGGGGAAGTGTCAATCAAGATACCAAAGAAAGAGACTAAAGAAGCTACAGTCAAAGACTCCGAACCCTTCACTCCACTAAGGGTTGTGGCAGAACCCTCCCCCATGGATGTGACTTTTCAAGGAAGTGCCACAAAAATTATTGATTTGGATGAAGAAAGAAAAGAACCAAAAATACAACTACAAATCAGACAGCCCCACAATGAAACTATCCATGTAGAGCAAGGAAAAGATGTACAAACCAGAGAAGATCCAAGCATACCCCGAACATGGTTGAATGTCGACATCGCTCAGCTCAAGATAGTAGTGCAAGACATGATTAGGACTGCAATGGATACACAACAATTAATGCTTGAGGCTGATGAAGACTATGATCAAGCGATGCAGGACAAGCATGAGCTTCAAGAAAGGGGTAAGAATCTTTCGGAAGAATTAAAATTAGTGAGAGGTCAAATAATAAATAAAGAAAAGGAAGTCCAAGAAGCCAAAAAGCAGTTCAACAATTTGATGATAGAAAACGTCAAATTAAAAGACAATTGCAAGAGGTACAAAACAAATATGCAGCTAGTGAGGCTGAGAAGATGCGGATGAACGCAAGAAGTAAAATCCTAGAATCCCAAATAAAGGTGTGTATGGAAGAGGCAGAAAACCTAAGGCACAGGAACAAAGAACTAATGACAGCTCTTCTAAGTGATCAGCCCTTAGAGGTTCAGGAAAAACCAAATAAACACATCAAGGACCTAGAGGAGAAGATGGCTAAGTATGAAGATCAGCTCAAGCAGGAGCAGGCCGTCATTGCTGACCAGGAAAAGAGGTACATGGAGGACACAGCCGCTCTAAGGACTAAATGGAAAAAGGTGGAAAATCGCTATCTCATGCAATGTAAGGAAGACACGGATCATCTTGATATTGTGGCTCAAGAACTTCTCAAACACAAGGACACTATTGCTAAAGCTAATGAAGAAATCAAGCAAAAAGATGAATTGATTAAACAACTACAAGAGCAGCTAGAGCAGAAGGCACGTGAGGGGACACTAGTAGTTCCAAAATCCGCAGAGGCTACTGAGGAGACTGAGGTACGTCCTCTATCTCCCCCCTTATATCTTTCGCCACTAAGGGAGGAACAGGAGGTCCAAATTGAACATAATAATCGGGACATTGCAGAACTGAGCCGACCGGAAAGGGCACTACTGGTGTCCCAGCTTACTTCTGAATTTGAAGATCAAATAATCCAAGTCATGAAGGAAGCTAAAATCAATAGCAAAAACTTGGGTCAGATTTTGAAGCCTTTTAATGTACCATATGGACTACTTAAAGAACAAACCCGACACTATATAAAGACTACAACACACAAAGATCCGGACAACAATCTCCAATTCAGCCAAGATACATTCAAGTATACTCAAGAAGAGTTCGAGAAGGCTGATCCCATATGGAGATGCAAGCTTTTGGAAAAGAATCCCACATTGCGGGTACAATGGGAAGCATCACCATACGCACTTCAGGTCAATCCAGCATTTTGTCCCGTACCCCGCAGACGCTCCTGGTCGCAATTTTGGGAAGGACAACGCCAGGGAAGCATCAATAATCAATGGCTAAATTATCCATTGTTACCTAGTCCACCAAATAACTACCTACCAATGGAAGAGTACATGGTAAAAACAATGGAATTTTGGATTGCAAGATATACGACAGTACTGGACTTAGCAGTTAAAATGACCAATAAGATTTTCAGCATGCTATTAACTGTAATTAAAGTCTTCCAGCATGCAAAATACACTTTTTTGAATTTCATCGACATTACACAAGGCTCTAAAGTGCTCGATTTTTATCTCTCAACTATGCCGAGCCGCTTAACCCTGATGGCGTATTATTCAAGACTTATGTTTTTGTCGTCAACATACATGCAGACTTTTGAAGAAGCATTTTTCACCGGCTTCTTCGAAATAGATTCAGAAATTTTTGTCAAGATGACTTCGAACCTGAATGCATGCCTGGTAGCTTATGAAACTAGTTTTTTTGCGGACCACTGGCAAGCACCAGAGGATGGAGTGAAGTCCAACCAATGGAAGGAATTTATGATATGTCACGCTAATTTGCTGAATCAAAGAGAGAAAGCAGCCATACAAATGTATTCACGTCGCCACAAAAAGCCTGTCGGGGACGACAGAGTTCAGGAGGAGGGACATGTGGAAGGGGAATCAAGCAAGAAGAGAAGAAGAAGAAGATCGAAGTAAAAAACTGCTCAATAAAGAACGAAGATCATAAAGTGAAAGAACCACCCTCTGCCCAAAGCCCCGCAGGGGCACACATCAGGCAACAACGCGAAACATCCAGGTCCTGAGGAATGGAATTAAAGAACAATCAGAACCAGGACATTTCATGGGAAGGACGAACCAGGGCCAGGAACTATCCATGAAGAAGTGCAAGACAATACTTGGCAGGTAATAATCCTCCCACTGATGGCGTGTGTTATCAACAAAGTAAACAGGCTCAAAACAATACAGTAGGTCAGATATGTGAAGACAAAGACAAATCAGAAGACCAAAAGTTAGAAAGAGGTAGAGGCTGAAAAGTTGAAGAGAGTGACTAAGAACAACACACTCCTAGTCACTGGTGGTGTGCGTGGCAGCCCAACTGAATACAACAACCCAGATATGTGATATAAGGAATACCAAGGGGCAAACAGAAGCAAAGGACGTACCTCGGACAAAATAACAAATTCTCTGACAGTCCTTGTTGCTGCTTCGACCGTTGGGTGCGTGTATTCAGAACTCTTAAACAAGCTGAAGACAAGAAGTAAAGCCTCTCAAGAGACGATAGAGACAAAGAGGGGGAGAGTGTTGCAGAGCAGAGAAGCACAAAAGAAGAGCCCCAAAATTTTCAAATTAATGGGCATAATTTTTCTTCTTCAAAGTCTGAGAGAATTCCCTCAAGCTATGTAAATGCACTAGAGGAGTCCTCTAGATGCATAAGCCCAACTCCTTGTAACATATTCCTTGTAATTTAGTAGGAAATTCACTTTTTAGTAATAAAGTGCCCGTCCCTTGTGTGAAAGGACCAAATTTAGGGCACATGTATATAAGTCACTTTGTGACTCTTTGTCAAAGACTTTTTGGCCATTGTGAAGAAGGAGAGCTCCTAAAATTCGAAATTGCTTCTTTCTTGCAGATTTTCATCTTCTCCTTGATCTTCTATGTGTGTGTAATGCTTGGAATGTGTGTGTAAGACTGTAGTCTACCCCTCCCCACTGTTTTTGAGCTACTGTAGTGTGTGTGTATGAGCTTATAGGAGTTGTGGCGTGAGTATGGGTGTTTCCCACCATTCACTATTTTGGTCATAACTTGAAGCATGATTGTCAAAATCGAGTGAGACCACCTCCAATGGATGCGTCTCGTCAAGACCTTCGAAAGGAGTCCATTATTGACTATATTTGGAGTTTGCAGCTGGGAGAAATCCTTGATTTAGTGAAAAACTGCTGTAAATGGTATCACGGCAGACACTTTCAGTATTTCAGTGAGTTTGAGAGGTGGATTAGTCTTTTCTCATGCATATAAGCTCAACCACTTCATTTTCTATCATGTGTGTACATGTCCTCATACACTTGGTTAGGTCGTTTGATCGGATTGACAAGTAAGCGTGTGTCAATTTCCCACTATACGCACTTGTGTTGCAAATGAGGTTTAGTCTCTTTGGCACAAGTCCTTAAGTCTTCTTGCCTTAGGTACACAGTGATGAAACATGAAGACTTATTTTCAGCCATATGTGAAAGAATGCAAAATCATACACAGGTATTCCTATATCAGGTATTCCTATATTTCCTTTGTGAGTTTCTCTTTATGTTCCAGCTTTGAAAGAAGAAGGAAGAAGGAGAATGTCTGGAGAAAGTTGTTGTTTGATGTTCCTGTTCAGGAGAAAGTTTCAGAATTCTATTACAAAGAAGCTTGATATTTCAGAGAGTTATGTTAGAGGTGCGCACATATATGTTTATACGAAACTTTGAAGCTAAGAGGTATGAAAGACTTATAGATAGAACAAGGATGAAGACAAGATGACATCATATATATGAAATTTTGGTGAGACTCGTGAGTTAAGTTGAGTTGAGTACAGTCAGAGATGAACTAGCTAGTGTTTATAATACATTATGTTGTGAGTTGTTAGTCACAAGTCCTAGGATGGATTCAGTTTCTGATTTTGTTTAGTGTATTTACATGACACAGCAGAAACATGTTGAGAATCATTTCGTAAGGTAAATGCAAATATGTGGATCCTAGTATATGTTTACAGGTTTGAGAAGACAGGAGATAGCAGGTTCAGAATCAGTTCATGCTACATATGTTGTCAAACAGTGATTTCTTGATGTATACACTATTGGATATCTATTTTGCATATTTTTTCAGGTATTATGGTTCATATTCAGCAAATTCAGATTTTTGAAATTTGAAGAAGTTCAAATTCAGTTTTGAAGAAGACTTTTGAAGAAAAGGTTTGAAGGTCAATTCGGCAGGACAAGTTTGAAGTTTATGACAACTGTAGATGAATGAAGTTGCTTATCTATTTTAGTTTGTACCAATATGACATTGTAAGGGGGATTGTTGGAAAACAATGTCACATCAGTCCAAAATCCATTTAGGGCAAAAACCGTAATTTTGGTACTTAGTCGTTTTTGGCACAAAAATGGGTAAAATTTTTATGAGCCTATCTTGTAGAGCTTAAAGAGAGCTTTCCAATGGTATATGACATGCAATCATCAGAGATCAGATTTGGGAGAAAATCCTAACCCTAATTTTCTACTAATTTAGGTTTTTGACCTCATATGATAGCTCTCAGCAAGGATCATAAAAATGTTGTCAAATCATTCATTAGGTAGGCAGAAGTGTGAAAAGGCAGGTCAAGAAGTCATTTTTGAAGTTAGCTAAAAGAAACTTTAAAAATAAAGCAAACTCACCTAATATAAAGCAAAAGCAATTTAAAAAAGCGATGAGATTAAAATAAAGCGCTTTTTTGTGAGTTTTTTGAATGGAGCTTTAAAACCTATAAAAGAAGGGCTATATTCACTTTTAATCCATCACACACCAATTGGCAACGCCAGTTTTTGGTCCCTCATTAGAGGTGGTGCTCTAGCACACATGGGGCAGCCATGGTGCACTCTAGGAGCATGTTGAGGAGCAGCTATGGAGTTCTTCTTGGAGAAGAGTGTGCTCACACTCTTGCTTATGGAGAGGACTTGGCCATCAGCAGCTTGGTGATGTGGATCAGCCATCTACATAATGTATTTTAAGATTGTCTTCTACATGCAGATTTCGGTGTACTTCAAGGACATTGGATGGAGGTTAACATAAGATTTGGATCTTATGTTAAGAATTCAGGTACATATTCTCTTTATGCACACAGGTACTACTTGGAGTTTATGGAGGAAGTGGCATCCATATCAGGAGGAATCCTATTCGGCATATCTAAAGGAGAATCAATACATGCATTCGGATGAGGTGTTAGAGAAGGTGTGTTCATATGAGTATGAGGATTTTTGGAAGCAACATATTAGCATTCTATGGTAATTCTATAAGTATGTGATCTTTCACACACACATCTGATTTAGGGTCTTCCATAGCCTAAATTCAGATTAGGGTTTGCTGAATATCAGTTTCACACTCATCTTTCCTCTTTCTATCACTCATATTCACTCTTCTACAACCTATCAGGTCATACATCTCATACATATTCAGAAATTTGTCCCTACATCTGAATATTCTTGTAAATTATGTACATACACTCACCCATGTATTTCTGTTCACATAGAGTGGTTGAGAGTTTTGCTCGCACATTGTAAATTGACATTTGTATATATGATAGTATGAGTAAGTAGTGTCTTACGTAACACTTTACACATATTTTCTAATCTTTCTCATGATTAAGTGTGGTATGTTCATGTTTTGTCAATATTGGAAGATTGCTAAAATCTGTGTTGTAGATCCTGGAAACTTATGGAACTATGGACCTGTGATATTTGCTATGGGCCTACCTAATTTCCAACATTTGATATCAGAACAGTTGATGATCTGTTAGCATCCGGATACTTTTGGAAGAGTAAAGATACTTTACAGAAGTATTGCTTGAAGACCAAGACTTGATGAAGAGAAGGCTACTTCAAATTCAAGGAAAAACAATGGTTTGGAGAAGATGAAGGAAACAGATCAACATCAAATCACAGGTATTAGTTTCTACTATCAGATTGTCATTTGCAGGTCATATCTTAGAAGAGCAGTTATGAGGAGGTTTGAAGGAATGAAGAAGTGCTTTTATACACTTTCATTAATTTGAAAGTAAAAGCATTAGCTACATCAAAACAGGTATCTAGAGGTTGTTCTTGACAGTTTTCATAGGCCTCTTTCATGGCAAGAAAGCTCATCTAAGAAGACAAATTTGGAGATCAAATCAGTTTTATTTTTAGCCAACCTTGTGTTATAAGATGGTTGAAAGTTTTGGATCAGATTTTTTATACCTAGAGAGGTAATTCAGCATTCAGCCAACTCTAGAAAAAGGTTGGTGAATTCAGTCATATCAGTCACATTTGAAGCAAAATTTTTCAGAGATATGAGGAGATGGTAAAACATGATTCTATATTCACTTCCATTTGTATGCCATGTTTGTTTGTCTCTTACTCTTAGTACTAGAGGAAGAGAAAAATTCATTTGAAGAAGATAAGAGTGCTTGCTACTTCAAGATAGAGAGAACAAAAGGTATGGAAGAGAGGTTTGAAGATGTTGACATCATCAGGTGAAAGAAAGATGCAGAAGAAGAAGGTCTAGCAATTCCAAAGGAAAACTAAGACTTCCTTTTCTCTTATATTTTACATATACTTTTCCTACTTTTATCCTCTACATCCAAAGACAAGTCTACGAGAACATCTTGAGTGAAGAAGATAGTTTAAAGAAGAAGCAGTTTCTTGTTTTGCATTATACTTGGTCATGTTTTAGTAGGTTTTGACAAAGAATTGCATTGAGTGAAAGAAAAGTAGCTGATATCTAAGACAACTTATATGTTTTGAATCATATGTGTATGAGTTATGTATAAGTTGAAGATTTTGAGTAGGCAGCTTATATGTTCCCTCAAAGAATTCTTGGAGTGTCAATTCAGAGCTACTTGGTATATGACAAGTTGCAAAGATTCTTCTTAACCTACCTCTTGAGGTAAAAGAGTATTTTTAGCAGATGTTGGAGACTTGGAGTGAGGATTTTGTTTGAAAAAGTTACCTCATATTTAGTATATTCAAAAAATTCAGAATTTTTAGGATAAAAATTCAGAAATTTCAGTATTTTCAGAAAATTCAGAATTTTAGCATTTTCAGGAATATTAGGAATTTTGATATTTTCAAAAAATTCAAAAAAAAAATCAGATTTTTTGATGTACCAGTGAGGTAGAGAATCTACTTTCTATGTTTTTCTTGTTTTTGGATACATGCTTGTATTCAAAAAGGTGTTCCATTAGATCCTATCACTTGATTGAGAAGCGCAGTTAACCAAAAGAAAGTCAAGCAGGTACTGTCACATTTCACCTGGGAAGAATATGAAGATATGAAGTATCAACTTGCAGCTTTTGGAGTTCTCAAGGTGAGAATTCGTCCACTTATGTTTCAAGTAGGAGTTGCAAATTCTTCGAAAGGATTTGGTTGAAGAAAAGTTTTACAACTTTATGTAAGAAGCATGGACACTTAGAGATATTCAGGTAACAAATCAAACATTCAGTCATGGTTTGATGAGAGCAGATTCTACACAGGTATTTTGTTGGAGAGATCTAGTATGATCTTGTATGATCTTGAAGATCTTGAGTATTTTTTAGTCAGATGTCTATCCTTTGTTTGTAAAGTTCTTAGCATTGAAAGAAGTAAGTCAAAAATTCAGATTCTATCAGATTTGTGTTGCAGAGAAATAGAAGGAGATACTTGTAATGTTGCAAAAGATTATGGATCCTAAAATGCTTTCAGCAAGCCTTTTGTTATCATGTAATAGATCAGCTAACCTTATTCTAGAATATGGGAAGCTGAGGAATGCCAGTGGAAGCTATTGGCAAGTGCAGTGGTAATAAAAAGGGTTTAGAGATTTTGTTTCAGATACAGGTATTGATCACTGAAGATCAAATTTATTGAAAGAAGGAAGACGTTCCAGATTTCATAAAGTCTGATATATTTGAATAATTTTGGATACTAGTGTTAAATCATCCAAGGGGGTGATGAAACATGAAGACTTATTTTCAGCCATATGTGAAAGAATGCAAAGTAATACCTGTATTCCTATATTTCCTTTGTGAGTTTCTCTTTATGTTCCAGCTTTGAAAGAAGAAAGAAGAAGGAGAATGTTTGGAGAAAGTTCCTATTAGTTGTTCTTGTTCATGAGAAAGTTTCATAATTCTATTACAGAGAAGCTTGATATTTCAGAGAGGTATGTTAGAGGTGCGCACATATATGTTTATACGAGACTATGAAGGAAAGAGGTATGAAATACTTATTGATAGAACAAGGATGAAGACAAGATGACATCATAGATATGAAATTTTGGTGAGACTGGTGAGTTAAGTTGAGTTGAGTACAGTCAGAGATGAACCAGCTAGTGTTCATAATACACTATGTTGTGAGTTGTTAGTCACAAGTCCCAGGATGGATTCAATTTCTGATTTTGTTTAATGTATTTACATGACACAACAGAAACACGTTGAGAAACATTTCGTAAGGTAAATGCAAATATGTGGATCCTAGTATATGTTTACAGGTTTGAGAAGACAAGAGATAGCAGGTTCTGAGTCAGTTCATGCTACATATGTTGTCAAGCAGTGATTGCTTGATGTATACACTATTGGATATCTAGTTTGCATATTTTCTCAGGTATTATGGTTCATATTCAACAAATTCAGATTTTTGAAATTTGAAGAAGTTCAAATTCAGTTTTGAAGAAGACTTTTGAAGAAAAGGTTTTGAAGGTCAATTCGGGAGAACAAGTTTGAAGTTCATAGATGAATGAAGTTGTTGTTACCGTTAGTGTCCATGAGAAAGGCCAAATGGCCACCGGACACTTCATTGTATATGTTCTTTAATAAAACATATAGTGGCATGGTCAGTCACAGACTGTAAGTTCGACCGCATTTGGAAGACCTAAGAAGTCTGTCTTCGTGCTCCCTGTGTACTGCGTTTTCTGCGTATTCTACAACATCTGTGCGGAGTACTGTGTGTGGCGTCAGGAGCTCGGTTTTCTACTCCGAGCATATCGTCGTGGAGCTCTCGAGAAGGAGAGTGCAGTGCGGTGCATGCCATCGAAATACTTCACCGGTATCAGAGCAGTTCGAGGCAAAAAAGCTTTGTTCCTTTTGTGCGAGCGAAGCGAGCACCCCCCCCCCCAAGCTTTCTCCAAGGCTTACGACTAAGGTGGCGACAAAGGCATAGACCTTGGCATACCTTGTCATCCGAGTCACCGAAGTCACCGTTGGCGCCGTTGGCTGCGCGCGAGGGAGGACCTCAACGATCAAGGAATATAGAGGTTCCCGGTACTTCCCGGGAGGTCACCCATCCCAGTACTGTTCCCCCCAGAGCTCGCTTAACCGTGGCAATCTCTTGCCACTAAGCTACACTCTTGTGGTGTTTGAAGAAGGGGAAAGACTAAGGTTGAGATTACCTTGAACAAGTTTTGGTCCCTCAAAGCTTCATTTTTGCTTTTAAAGCCTATTTCTGAAGCAATTTTGGGGTGTTTTTGGAGCCATTTCGGAGTACTTTTGCACGTAGTTCTCTTCACACAGGTCCAACAACATCAAGAAGAGTGTTCCTTGTACTTCTCAGAAAATAAATATCAACCTTTGGGGCTGTATTTTCAGCCACACTCGTAAAACTACAGGTTTCTCGAGGGGTTTTCAGTTTTGGTGGGAGGAGTCGCTGCAAATTTATGCAGGTTTTTAAAGCCTAAAACATCAGAGTTGACAGACACTTGCAGGTGTTATTGGCTAGTTTTTTTGGGCTGTGTATTCAGCCTTTCAGTGTCATTTTACTGCATATATTGAGCACATACACACCATGTACACTTCTGTGGATACCGCTTATGTACGTCCATGTGGGCATTGATATAGCGGTTACGTTCTTTGCATAAAGCCTTTTACGTTTGATAAAGAGGGTCGCGGTGAGGTTTTCTTAACTGGGAGACACCCAGATGTCGGGGTCTCTTCGGTGATGCAGGTGGAAGACTTACCCAGCCTCGCCATAGGAGATGTATGATAGTTGTTCATAGGTGCTCGATAAGCCTAGTTGGCTTCTATTGGGTAACTGATTATATGCAGTGGAGTCAGTGATTCACTATGCAGGTAGACATGTTAGTACTTGCAGTTTTATGATACTTTGACACTGGTCATATGCTAATTTTGCAGAGGATACTCTGGCAAAATTTTTCCAGATTTCTGGTTTAGTCAACTATATAGTGGTCGATTTACTCCTTGATACACTTATTTGTTGGTGTTTGGACTCTTCTAGCTCCATTATCATTCTATTCAGTTCTCTACGATCATGGCATCAGAGGTCTCAGGCACATCCGGTGGATCAGGGTCTAGTGCTAGCGTTCTGAGGAGGAGCTATAACTTGCAGGGCAAAGACCATTTTGAGATCCGAAAATTTGATGGCACAAACTTTGCTCTATGGAAGAATCAGATTAAAGATGTGCTGATTCAAAGAAGGCAATGGAAGCCAGTAAATGGGATTTCAAAGAAGCCTGCTGACATGGATGAAGATGATTGGGATGAGTTAGATGAAATGGCCAGGTCTACCATTCGCTTGCACCTAGCAGATAATGTTTACTTTACAGTATTAGACTGTGAAAGTGCAGAGGAGCTTTGGAAGAAGTTATGCAATACATATGAAAAAGAGACGGCATCAAATAAAGTATATCTGATGAGAAAATTATACGACCTTCGTATGAAGGACACAGATAGTGTTGTTGCTCATCTAAATGAGTTTGATGCCATATTCTCCCAGTTACAGGCTCAGAAAATGGATATGGACAATGAAATGAAAGCAGTATTGCTGTTATGCACCCTGCCATCATCATGGGATACATTTTGCACAGCTATTAGCAATAGTGCACCAGGTGGTAAACTCGTCTATGATGACATATGTGGAGCACTCTTGAGTGAGGAGATTCGTAGAAAATCTATGGTTGGCACTCAGAGTGGAGATGCATTAATGTTCGTGATTCTTACCAAGGAAAGAATCAACAACGTGGCAGGAGCAAGAACAAGGAAAGGAATGGTCAACGGAATAAGAGCAGAAGTAAATCAAGGAAGAGGGATATTGAATGCCATTATTGTCATAAGAAAGGACACATGAAGAAAGACTGTTATGCATTAAAGAATGCTAAAGGCAAAGGACAGAATGTTGATGGGCATGTTAAACAGTTACCTGCACCATCTACTTCGACTGTGAAGATTGAAGAAATTAATGCTATTTCTGATGATGCTGATGTGTTGACACTTGATAGTACTGTGCCATCTGAGGCACTTTGGCTAATTCTCTTTCCCACACCTGGCTGCTAGATTCTGGTGCTTCTTTCCATGTGACACCACATAGAGAATGGTTCTCTAATTATGCAGCAAAGTCTCTTGGTACCGTGAGACTTGGTGACTCTTACCAGTGTGATGTTGTGGGGATTGGAGATGTGGTTGTGCAGTTCATTGACGGTTCAAAATTTACTATGCATAATGTACGCCATGTACCTCAGTTATCACGCAGTTTGATGTCAGTTGGTCAACTTGATGACCTTGGTTACAAGGTGGTCTTCTATGCTCAGTCCTTTCGTATATCAAAGGGCAATATGGTTATTGCAAAAGGAAGGAAAGTTGGCTCACTTTACCCTTTATTTGTATCACAGAAAGAACACTTGTTAGTTGTTACTGAACAGCCTATGGCTTGTATTTGGCATGGTCGTTTGGGCCATATATCTCGTAGTGGAATGGAAAATCTTTCTCGTTCTGGCTACTTACCTGTGTTATCTTTCTCTGATTTTTCATTTTGTGAGCATTGTCAATATGGAAAGCAAACCAGAAATGTGCATAAAACGCACATTGACTCTTCAATTCAGCCTTTAGATCTTGTTCATACAGATGTGTGTGGTCCTATGCCCACTAGGTCCTTAGGTGGTTCTCTTTACTTTGTCACTTTCATAGATGATGCTACTAGAAAATTCTGGGTATATCCTATCAAATCGAAGGATGATGTATTCCCTACTTTCAGAAAATGGCTTGCTTCAGTTGAGACTGAAAAAGGAACTAAGCTTAAGGCTTTACGTTCAGATAATGGGGGTGAGTATACCTCACATGAATTCAGCCTTTTCTGTCAGTGTAGAGGGATTCGTAGAGAGTTTACAGCTCCTTATACCCCAGTACAGAATGGTGTAGCTGAGAGGATGAATAGAACTATTCAAGATAGAGTAGTCTCTATGTTGCATCATGCAAACCTCTCACAAGGTTTTTGGGCAGAAGCAGTATTGACTGCAGTTCATGTGATTAACCTTTCACCTAGTACTGCCAAAGGTCTGAAAGTGGCACAAGAGTTATGGACAGGGAAACCACCATATTATGATCATCTTCGAGTTTTTGGGTGTGAAGCATATGTTCATATACCCAAGAATCTTAGACAGAAGTTGGACCATAAGTCAAAGAAATGCATTTTTCTTGGATATGGTCGAGAAGGACAATTTGGATATCGCTTATGGGATCCTGAAACACGGTCAGTGATCAGAAGTAGTGATGTCATTTTTAATGAGTCTAAGATGCATAAACAACCGATTAAGGAGGTTGAAGTGAGAAGAGTGGTGTTTGAGGATACTAGTCCTCCGGTTAGCATGCATAAAAATGTTGCACATAGGGATGTTCAAGAGAATGTCCATTCAGATCAGTCTGCACATGTTCCTGTTCAGCAACCATTGAGACGTTCTGCACGTGTCTCATATCCACCTGATAGATATGTTCCAGGTTTAGATTTTGTTATGCTAACAGATGCCGGTGAGCCCTCTTGCTACAAAGAGGCTATGCAGACAGAGGATCATGTCAAGTGGGAGCGTGCCATGAAGAGTGAGTTGGATTCTATTCACAAGAATGGTACTTGGGACTTAGTACCTTTGCCAAAGGGCAGGAAAGCTTTACCATGTAAATGGGTATATAAGCTGAAATTCACATCAGATAGTGCTTCTCCAAAATATAAAGCACGACTTGTTGCAAAGGGTTTTAAGCAACAACATGGTGTTGATTTTGAGGAAATCTTCTCTCCAGTGGTCAAGATGACTACTTTGCGCATGTTGCTTGGATTCGTTGCAATGGAGGACTTAGAGCTAGTCCAAATGGATGTGAAAACAGCTTTCTTGCATGGAGATCTTACAGATGAGATCTATATGGAACAACCAGAGGGTTATGTAGTTCCTGGCAAGGAAAGTCTAGTTTGTAAGCTCAAGAAGAGCTTGTATGGACTTAAACAGTCTCCTAGACAATGGTACCAAAAGTTTGATGCTTTTATGAAGTCCCAAGGCTATTCTCGGAGCAATGAGGATCATTGTCTCTACACAAAGAGATGTTCTGATGGCAGCTTGATATGCTTGATACTTTACGTCGATGATATGTTGATTGCTGGGAAGTCCTCTTATGATTTGTCAATTCTCAAAAAGAAGTTGAGTCAGACATTTGATATGAAGGATTTGGGGGATGCCAAACATATTCTTGGCATGCGCATTACTCGTGATAGGAGTAAAAGATGCATATACTTGTCTCAAAGTGAGTACATATCCAAAGTACTTCATCGATTCAATATGCAGGGTGGAAAGGCATTGAGTACACCTTTACCCACATATGTGAAATTGAGCAAGGATGACTGCCCCAAATCAGATGAGGAAAAGGAATTCATGACCAAAATTCCCTATCAGTCTGCTGTTGGTAGTCTCATGTATGCTATGGTAGCTACGAGACCAGACATTGCATTTGTAGTGGGAGTTGTGAGCAGATATATGTCTAATCCTGGCAAGAAACATTGGGAAGCGGTCAAAATGATTTTGAGATATCTGAGTGGCACTAAGGACAAGTGTCTATGCTTAGGTAGAGGGAAAGCATCCATTATTGGTTACACAGATTCTGACTATGCTGGTTGTGTAGACAATCGTAAGTCTACATCAGGGTACATTTTTCATTTTGCTGGAGGTGCTATCTCTTGGAGATCTCGTCTTCAAGAATGTACAGCTGTTTCCACCACAGAAGCAGAGTATGTTGCAGCAAGTGAGGCATGTAAGGAAGCATTGTGGCTTTCTCGTCTTGCTTGTGATATGGGTTTGCCTCAGCATGTACCTCACTTGCTCAGTGATAGTCAGAGTTCCATTGCTTTGGCTAAGAATCCGGTCTATCATGCAAAGACCAAGCACATTGAGGTGAGGTATCACTTCATTAGAGATTGCTTAACCACTGAGAGCATTATTCTTGAGAAGATTCACACTCGAGATAATGCTGCAGATGCTTTGACTAAAGCTCTACCACAGGATAGCTTTCGATACTGTTGTCACTTGATGGGGGTTACTTGATTCTTGATCTTACGCAGTCACTTGTATACTGTGTAACATGCCCATCAGGTGGGAGGTATAGTTTGTATACTTACACTCAGGTATTCTTTATCATTCTTTCTTTTTTTCTCCCATAGTTACTCTGGCCATATTGGCCTTTAGTGGGAGATTGTTACCGTTAGTGTCCATGAGAAAGGCCAAATGGCCACCGGACACTTCTTTGTATATGTTCTTTAATAAAACATATAGTGGCATGGTCAGTCACAGACTGTAAGTTCGACCGCATTTGGAAGACCTAAGAAGTCTGTCTTCGTGCTCCCTGTGTACTGCGTTTTCTGCGTATTCTACAACATCTGTGCGGAGTACTGTGTGTGGCGTCAGGAGCTCGGTTTTCTGCTCCGAGCATATCGTCGTGGAGCTCTCGAGAAGGAGAGTGCAGTGCGGTGCATGCCATCGAAATACTTCAGTTGCTTATCTAGTTCAGTTTGTATCAATATGACATTGCATGGGGGGATTGTTGGAAAACAATGTCACATCAGTCCAAAATCCATTTAGGGCTAAAACCCTAATTTTGGTACTTAGTCATTTTTGGCACAAAAATGGGTAAAATTTTTATGAGCCTATCTTATATAGCTTAAAGAGAGCTTTCGAATGGTATATGACATGTAGTTATCCGAAATCAGACTTGGGAGAAAATGCTAACCTTATTTTTTTTGTTAATTTCAGGATTTGACCTCATATGATAGCCTTCAGCATAAGGATCATGAAAATGTTGTCAAATCATTCATCAGGTAGTCAAAAGTGTGAAAAAGCAGGTCAAGAAGTTATTTTTAAAGTTAGCTAAAAGCAACTTTAAAAATAAAGCAAACTCACTTAAAATAAGGCAAAAGCAATTTAAAAAAGCGATGAAATTAAAATAAAGTGCTTTTTTGTGAGTTTTTTGCATGGAGCTTTAAAACCTATAAAAGAAGGGCTATAGTCACTTTTAAGTCATCACACACCAATTGGCAATGCCAGTTTTTGGTCCCTCATTAGAGGTGGTGCTCTAGCACACATGGGGCAGCCATGGTGCACTCTAGGAGCATGTTGAGGAGCAGCTATGGAGTTCTTCTTGGAGAAGAGTGTGCTCACACTCTTGCTTATGGGGAGGACTTGCCCATTAGCAGCTTGGTGGTGTGGATCAGCCATCTACATAATGTATTTGAAGATTGTCTTCTACATGAAGATTTTGGTGTACTTCAAAGACATTGGATGGAGGTTAACATAAGATTTGCATCTTATGTTAAGAATTTATGTACATATTCTCTTTATGCACACAGGTACTACTTGGAGTTTATGGAGGCAGTGGCATCCATATCAGGAGGAGTCCTATTCGACATATCTAAAGGAGAATCAGTACATGCATGCTACATGCATTCGGATGAGGTGTTAGAGAAGGTGTGTTCACATGAGTATGAGGATTTTTGGCAGCAACATATTAGCATTCTATGGTAATTCTGTAAGTATGTGATCTTTCACACACACATCTGATTTAGGGTCTTCCATAGCCTAAATTCATATTAGGGTCTACTGAATATCAGTTTCACACTGATCTTTCCTCTTTCTATCACTCATATTCACTCTTCTACAACCTATAAGGTCATACATCTCATACATATTCAGATTTATGTCCCTACATCTGAATATTCTCGTAAATTTTGTACATACACTCACCCATCTATTTCTATTCACATAGAGTGGTTGAGAGTTTTGCTCCCACAATGTAAATTGACATTTGTATATATGATAGTATGAGTAAGCAGTGGCTTACGTAACATTTTACACATGTTGTCTAATCTTTCTCTATCTTTGTCTCATCATTTGTATGATTAAGTGTGATATGTTCATGTTTTGACAATATTGGAAGATTGCTGAAATCTGTGTTGTAGGTCCTGGAAACTTATGGAACTATGGACCTGTGATATTTATTATGGGCCTACCTAATTTCCAACACCATGTTTGGCAACACTCATATATTCCAGATCCAGAATTTCAAGCGATTCCATGTACTGTTGATATACGAAAAGTGTGTTTTTTTGAGATCCAATGTTCACATCATAGTGTGAGAGTGTTCAGGCAGAAGTGATGCTTGTAGTGTTTTGGAGTGTTGTGAATAGCTGTAGAAATGCCAAACATAGATGGAATGAGTCAGCTTATGAGCGATAAGCTGGAAAAGAATAAATTCCATGCTTGGAGATTCAGGATGATGAATTTCTTGATGGGAAAAGGCTACTGGAAGTACATCGAAGGAGAGAATGAAAAAGCTCCGCAATTACCAGAGAGGAATCAGACCGCAGACCAATTAAGAGCATATGAAGAATGGAATCAAGGAGCAAGAACGATAATGTATTACCTATGTGTTAGCATACATGATAGCATCATTGGGCATGTACAGGATGCCAAGACTTCGAAAGAGGCTTGGAACAGTTTGGTCACATTGTATGAGACCAATACAAAGGCACAGAAATTGCAACTCAAGAACAAGTTGCATATATGGAGAAAAAGAGCATGTCAGTAAGTGACTACACCCTGAAAATCAAAAGCATATGTGAGTCATTTGCATCTATTGGTGTGAATGTAGATGGTGATGATAAGGTGGACGTATGCCTTCGTGGTTTAGGAGCTGGATATAAGCAGTTCAGAACTTCTATACATAAATTTTGCTAATATGGTATCTATGCTGATTATTGAAGAAAAGAATCTTGGTGAGGATTCAAACTCCCAAGGAAAACCCAGTTCTGAGCAAGTATTCTACTCTGGAATAGGAAGAGGTAGAGATAGAGGCTTCGGAAGCGGAAGAGGACACAATAACTAAGACCAAGGTCAACAATAGAATCATGTAGGAGGAAGAGGACACATTCTAGGTAGGGGGAGCCAAAGAGGTCGCAAAAATTTCCAAAGAAATGACTCAAGTAATGGAAATAAAGGATGCTTGAGTTGTGGTAAACATGGACACTTTGAATGTGATTGCAGGTTGAAGAATCAAAATAATAGAAGGCAGCAAAACAACTATGCATCCACAAGTGCATATAATTCTGAGAAGTTGTTCATGGTTCAATATCACATGATGAATACGATGTCTGCTGGTGTTTTGAAATTGAATGATAATGTCTAGTATGTTGATTTAGGTGCTTCAAATCACATGAATAGTCATGCAGAATGGTTTAGTACTTTGCAAAAATTGCCAGTTCCTAGATATGTTGAAATAGGTGATGACACATCACACCCTATAGAGCATACAGGAAACATAGCACTATCTATGGAGGATGGAAAGGTAAAACATCTTGCTAATGTGCTGCATGTTCCAAATATAACAAAGAATCTAGCTTATGTTGGACAAATGGTTGACCAAGGATTACAAGTTAGGTTCAATGCCGATGGTTTATATGTAGAAGAGTATATATAGGATGGAAGATTGATTACTAAAGGAAACAAAGTGGGTAGGATGTTCACCATAAATCTAAAAATTCCTGAAATGAATGCAGCCATGTTTGCAAAAGCTATAGGAGTTACTGCTAGTATAGAGATCTGGCACAAACGGATTGGACATGCAAACTTGCAAACGCTGAAATTGATACCGTCAAAGGAGATTGTCCATGGACTACCAATTTTCAAGGTTGCAGAGATGCAAAAGGTATGTGCAGCATGTCAATTTGGAAAACAGTCAAGATCATCATTTTTGCATGACAAGCATGTTAGTGAGAATGTGCTAGAAATAGTATATATAGATGTTTGGGCTCCTGCAAAGACCACATCTATGGGTGGTTGCAGGTTTTATGCTACTTTCATTGATGACCATACACGAAAAGTGTGGGTATATTTCATGAAAGAGAAGAGTGAGGTGTTCACTCACTTCCAAAATTTTAAAGCTATGGTGGAAAAGCAAACAGGGAAGCATATTCAGACATTAAGATCTAATGGAGGAGGTGAATACATGTCAAATGAGTTCAACAATTTTCTAAAAAGGAATTCGGTGCCAGTTTTCATGCAGGTACACACCACAACAGAATGGCATTGTTGAACACAAAAATAGACATATTGTAGAAATAGCAAGAGCCTTGATGGCTAAGAAGAATATGCCTCATTGTTATTGGGTAGAAGCTATGCATACGACTATATACATCATGAACAGAACTCCAATTGTTGTTGTACATCAAGTTACACTTGAAGAGAAGTTCACAGGTAAAAAGCCAAAATTATCAAATATGAAAGTTTTTGGCTATATTGCATATGTACATGTTCCAGATGAGTTGAGGACGAAGCTTGATCCGAAAGCAGAAAAATGTGTCTTCATTGGATACTCTCTTGAGCAAAAGGGATATAAATGTTATAACCCACTCACACGACAAGTGAAGGTGAGCAAAGATGTGGTATTTGATGAAATGTCAAGCTTCTATGTAGATGGCAAAGATGGACTTAATCTTGAATCAAATGACAAAGAAAATGCTGAAAAATCAAGTGCATAATCTCAAGTTCTGAGTGGACCGGATGAATCATCGAGCAATAGTCCCAACTCAAATACATGGAGTGGAAGATTGCGAGGAAATTTCAGTCCAACAAATTCATCAAATACATCCAAGAAAGGTAAAGAAAAGCTATCTACTGTTAGTAAAATATGTGTAGGTTTTAAAGATTGATGGAGATTCAAATTTTTCAAAAAAGAGTCTTGATGATGAACTTGGATTGCCCTTTGTGAAGACTCCAGGAGTAAGAAAGGTACATGTAGATGATACAAGGAGAAGTGATCCAGGATCAAGTAGATCTGGGAGGATGCGGAATTCAGTGCAACAATTGACATATGATAGTTATATGACTCGTCATTGTGCCTTCATGACCAAGGTAATACAAGATGTTGAACCTTCTTGTTTCAAATATGCAATGGGAAATGCAGATTGGAAAAAAGCTATGGGTGAGGAGATGGTTGCACTTTATGGAAACAAAACATGGAAGCTAGTTTTGTTGCCACAGGAAAGAAACCCATAGGTTGCAAGTGGGTTTACAAGGTAAAGCACAATGCTAATGGTAGCATAAGCAGGTACAAAGCACGATTGGTAGCAAAAGGATATGCACAAACATATGGAATTGATTATGAGGAAACATTCATACATGTAGCTTAAATGTCTACTGTCATAACACTTGTTACATTAGCTACAGCAAAAGGATGGACTTTGCATCAGATGGATGTGAAGAATGCTTTCCTACACAGTGAGTTACAGGAAGAAGTATACATGGGCTAGCCACACGGATATGAAGATTCAAAGCATCCAAAATATGTTTTCAGGTTGCAAAAGGCTTTGTATGGGCTGAAGCAAGCTCCTCGTGCATGGCATGCAAGGATTGCTGATTACTTAACCACCATTGGGTTTTCTATGTGTGATGTAGATCATTCACTATATACAAGGAAGGGTGATGATGGCATCACAATTGTGGCTATTTATGTTGATGACTTGATTGTAGGTGGTGAGAACGAAGAAAGCATTAAAGAGGTAAAGCAAATTCTTATGCAGGAATTTGACATGAAAGATCTTGGTGTATTGCATTGTTTCTTGGGCATTGAGTTTATACATACAGAAACATGTATATGGATGTCACAAAGGCAATATGCCTTGAATATGCTGCAAAAGTATGGTATGGCTGATTGCAAGCCAATTTCTATGCCATTAGATCAAAATTTGAAGTTGGATACTACATCAAGAGAAGCATTGGAAAATGCTACTATGTACAGGAAAATTGTGGGAAGCTTGATATATCTCACAATTACAAGGCCTGATCTAAGCTACACTATTAGACTTGAAAGTCAATTTATGCAGGTTCCCAGGAAGCCACATTTGGATGTCTTGAGGCACATTCTATGTTATGTGCGTGCTACTTTGGATTATGCATTGTTTTATGAAGTTGATGTAGATTTGCAGGTTCACAGATACACCGATGCAGATTGGGCTGGTAGCATTCTAGATAGAAGATCTACTAGTGGTTTTCTATTCTCACTTGGGAGTGCAACTATTACATGGAGCAGTAAGAAGTAACCCACTATTGCTTTGTTGAGTACAGAGGCTGAGTATAGAGGTGCTGCAATGGCAACATGTGAGGCATCATGGTTGGAGATGCTACTTGCATATTTAGGTGTGGAAGTGCAAAAGCCTATCACCATCTATTGTGATAATCTTAGCAGCATACAATTAGCACGGAATCCTGTTTTTCATGCGAGAACAAAGCATATCAAGGTACATTATCACTTCATCATAATAGAAGAAGAAGAAGAAAAAGAAGATCTTCTTCCTTGCCTCAATCTGTGTGTGTGCTTCTCCTTGATTGTGAGATTGTGTGTGTGAGCTCTCTTCCTTATCTCCTTCTTCATGACAATCTCAGCATATTAGCAACTCCATGATAGGACTGATTCAAGATTTGGATACATCAAAGAAGGTGTGGGAGTGCTTGGAGAGATTGTACTCAACCTCCACAAATGCTAAAAAAATTCAGCTTAAGAATGAGCTAAATAATCTTAGGAAAGGCCCCTCTCAAGGTGCTAATGATTACATATTAAAGGTTAAAGAGCTTGTAGATGCACTAGGGTCAATTGGTTGTGCCATAGATGTTGATGATCTTGTAGCCCACACACGAAATGGACTTAGGGATGATGAAAAATGGACAACCTTCACAACTTCAATGTATGTAAGGGACTCTCTTCCTAATTTTGATCAACTAATCACTCTTGTGGGGACAAAGGAGATGAACCTTGGTGGTAATAATGCCAAGGATAGCCAAGAAAATTTTTGTATGGAGGTAGAGGACGAGGAAGACACAACCGAGGTGCTACAAGAGGAAGAGGAAGATATCAAAGCAACCAAGGAGGTCAAGGACAACAAGAAAATGTAGTTCAAAGAGGTGGAAGAGAAAGAGATAGAGAGAGGTGGAAGATTTTGTGGAAGAGGACAATCCACTTCAAATGGATGCTTTGTATGTGGTAAGCCAGGTCATTTTGTAAATGAATGTTATCATAGAGCTCAAAGACCAGGGAATCAAAGCAATAATAACAATTATAGAGGGCAAGGTAACTATGCAAACACATCATGCATCCAAGGGAATGATTATTTACTTGCCATTAGGTATGGTGAAGACACAAGTCAAGCTAGTGAAGATGTATGGTATGTAGACAATGGATGTAGCAATCATATGTCATGTCAGAAGGATCTTTTTAGTAATTTGTAGGTTGCAAAGCATCAAGGACATGTGGAAACAAGTGATAATTTAGAGCACACCATTCAACATGTGGGAGATATCATTTTGGAAGGAAATCAAAGGGCAAAGTGCTTATTAGAGGTATTACATGTCCCTACTATTACCAAAAACTTGATTTTGGTAGGCCAAATGGTAGAAAAATGCTATCAAGTTAGGTTCAATGAAAGAGGATGTTTTGTTGAGGATCCATGGGTAGGTTGCAAGCCCATAGAAGAAGGCAAAAAGCAAGGGAGAATGTTCACAATGGACATAAAGCATCCACACCATGCAATGTATGTCACATATGGAGACAAGAGGATAGAAAATTTGGGCCTATGGCATAAACGAATAGGTCACATCAACCTACGAACGCTCAAGGACATGCAAAGGAGGAGCTTGCTAAGAGGCCTACCAAATTTTACATCTAAAATGTTGCATGAAATTTGTGTATCTCGCCAACAAGGAAAACAATCAAGGCTACCCTTGAAGAGTACATATGTGAGTGTGAATGTATTAGACCTCATTCACATGAATGTTTGGGGTCCAACAAGAGAAGCATCCCTTGCTGGAAATAGGTAATTTGTAACCTTCATTGATGATTTTTCAAGAAAATCATGCTTGTATTGCATTAGAAACAAATAAGATGTGTTCCACAACTTCAAGAAATTCAAAGCACATGTGGAGAAGGAGTCTGGGTAGTTTATCATTTGAGATCCGATTGAGGGGGAGTACTTCTCCCATGAATTTTTTAAATTTTTGCAAGTCGATGGCATCAAAAGAAAATTTACATGTAGGTATATCCCTCAACAAAATGGAGCATAGAGAAAGAATACACACACAACAGAGGTAGCAAGGTGTATGCTCAGTGAAATGAATATGCCACATTGTTATTGGGTAGCGGCTACATATGTAGCCATATACATCATGAATAGATGTCCTACATCAGGTATACATCATCTAACCCCTAGGAAAGCATGGAGTGGAAGAAAACCTTGCATTTCACATCTTAGAATCTTTGGTTGTATTGTAGATGTACCTCAATAGTTGAGGTCAAAGTTAGATGCCAAATCTGAAAGGTGTAACTTTTTGGGATATTAAACGGAACAAAAGGGGTATAAATGCTATAATCCCGTCACCAAGGAGCTGAAGGTAAGTAGGGATGTTGTGTTTGATGAGTTGAAGCCTTGGTATGCATGCACGAGTCCATTGCAGGTTGAAGAAATAGGTGAGATAGATAATAAGAACGATGATAGAGTTCAAGAAAGCATGGATTTAAGTGGTCCAAGCAACTCATTCAACACAAGGACATGCTCACCATGGATTGGAAGGCTTAGGAAAAGAGAGGCCAGCTCTGAAGAAAGCAAAGTCAAAGGCAAAGAGAAGATTGCAATTGAAGAAGGAAGCTATGTGGACGAGAGCATGTTGGAAGATGAAGAGATAGAAGAAATTCAAACACCAGGAGTCGCAAAACAAAGAAGGAAGATGGAAACCACACCTAAATGAAGTGAAATAAGTTCATAAAGAGTAAGATATCCAGTCCAAAGGTTAACATATGATAATTTCATTGCAAAGCATTATGCATACATGACGGAGGTAATCAAGGACAAAGAACCAACTAGTTATGAAGAAGCTAAGGATTGCAAGGAATAGCAAGAGGCAATGAAGGAAGACTCAAGGCACTTGATGAGAACCATACTTGGAGCTTGGTACTAGCTCAAGAAGGCATGAAGGTGATAGGTAATAAGTGGGTTTACAAAATTAAAAGAAATTCAAATGGTTCCATTGCTAGGTATAAAGCGAGGGTGGTGGCGAAAGGCTTCTCCCAAAGCTATGGGATAGATTACGATGAGACTTTCAGCCCCATAGCAAAGACACCAGCAATTAGGAATTTGATTGCAATGGCCACATCAAAGAAATGGAGCTTATATTAGTTGGATGTGAAGAATGCCTTCCTCAATGGATAGCTTGAAGAAGTATACATATGCAAACCTCAAGGATTTGCTAGTATGAGGTACACAAATCATGTTTGCAAGCTAAGGAAAGCATTATATCAACTAAAGCAAGCCCCAAGAGCCTAGAATTAGAGGTTAGTAGATTATTTATCAATTTGTGGATACAAAGAAAGTGTTGCAGATCCATCACTCTACATGAAGAAGTTAGAAGATGAATGGTATACATATGCATCTATGTGGATGATTTGATCATCACAGGAAGTGATATTGCTAGTATTAAACATATCAAATCAAAGCTAGAAAGTATTTCAAGATATTTGACCTTGCAACAATAAATTACTTCTTGGGAATAGAGGTAATCTATGCACACAATGACATCTTCTTGATTCAAAGAAAATACTTGTTGGATGTGCTATATAGGCTTGGTATGAGTGGTTGTAAGCCACTTTCTCAGCCCATGGAGCCCAATACAAAGAAGGTTACAGGTCAAGGAGAGGCTATACAAGATATTACACTATTAGATGCATGCCATGCACTATTTTATGCCAACACGACTATAGGAAAATATTCACTCCAATTATCTTGCTTTTCATTCACATACATATGCAACATTTCTTCAAGTACTTGATTGACCCTCTCCGTTTCCCCATCAATTTGTAGATGGAAAGTTGTACTCATACAAAGTTGAGTTCCAATGGATTCAAATGTTGTTCTCCAGAAGTTTGATGTGAATCTAGAGCCTCTATGAGAAATTATGTTTTTGGGCATTCCATCTAATTGAAAATTTTTCTTTTACAAATAGTCTTGCAACATCCAAGATAGTATCAATATTTTTCATAGGAAAGAAATGTGCCATCTTGGTAACTCGATCAACTACCACAAATATGGTATCATGTTTACTTTTGATCCTAGGCAATTTAGTGATAAAGGCCATAGAGATAGACTCCCACTTCTAATTTGGAACATCCAAATGTTGAATCATTACAAGCATTCTCTTAAACTCAGATTTCACCTATTGGCACTTTAAACATTCACTAACATATTTTCTAATATCCCACTTCATACATGGCCAGAAGTAAGAATATTTTGTTTTAACATAGGTCCTTAAATAACTTGGATGTGCAAAAAATGTGCATCATGACAATCATGCAATATTTGAACTTTCAATGGAGACTCAAAAGATATGCATAAACAATTATTACAATAAAAAGATCCATTATGCAAATAAATGTGGTCTTGATACCCACTTAATTGACCTAATAAGACATCTATGTCAAGAAGTGGGTATTTATTTTTAATTGTTCTTTTATTCAATCCCCTATAGTCAATACATAATCTATAAGAGTCCTGTTTCTTCTTTTGAAATAAAGCCAATGCTCCCCAAGGTGAAAAACTCGGTATTATCAAGCCTTTCTTCAAAAGATCATCTAATTGAATTTTAAGCTCCTTTAATTCATCTATGTTAAATCTATAGGGTGCTCTCGAATATGGTTCGCTCCTCGGGTACAGGTTGATGGCATGGTCAATTTGCCTAGGTGGAGATATACTAGGCAAGTCTTCTGGAAATACATCTACATATTCTTTCAATAGATTTTCTACATAATTCAGAAGATTTTCTACATAATTCAGAAGATTTTCTTCATTATCTTCCTCATGGAGATTGTTCACATACACTACAAATGTTCTACACCCATCATGTATACCTCTACTTATCTGCATAGCAGAAATGAGAATAGGCTTAGGATTATGCACATCACCTAGAATGTGGATAGATTCATCTTCTAGCCTTAAAGTGATTGTTCTTTGTTTTCATTCAATTGTTGTAGAATTTTGAACTAACCAATCCATGCCTATAATTGCATCACTCTATTTCATTTCAATCACATGGAAACTCCCAGAAGAGCACCTGTCATAAAAAGTAAATGCAAGGTTTTTAATGTATCCTTTCGTATAGTGTAGTCATCTATTGGCCATCTCCACAGGTCTTGATATCTACATATTTAGGGATGTCCCTAAATTCTATACCAATTTGAAAGATAGAAAACAATGCATTACCCGAATCGATCAACAATCTGATTCTATGTGTACAAATCATACAAGAAATCATAATTACAGAAGCCTTTGGGAAAGAACTTGCCACCATGCAACATAAAGTAGAGTTAGGGCACTTATCTCCATCATTTGCTTTCTCAATTGTTGCACCTTCTTCAATGATATCTATTGATTGTGTAGGCCAAAAGATTGCTTTGTTCGGGCATTCATATGTTCAATGCCCTTGCTACCTGCAATGGAATCACAAATCAAGTATTTTTCTCGCGCAATAAAATTAGGGTCTTGTTGCTAATGGACGGGTTGATGCCTCCTTTGATTTTCCACCTCAGTAAAATTCTTACCTTGATTATTAGAAGATGAAGTCTTCTTTGAATTATTCATGTTTGTTGTGGCATGACTTTGTGGCCTATGTACCATCGCAATGAATTTGGTTCTATTTGCCTTCTGCAAATTGAACTTATCCATCTTCTCAACTTCTCAACCATCACAACAACATCAAGAAAATCAACACATCCAGATCCCTTCACTTAGTAGCGAAGGTCCTCATGAAGCCCTTCAGTAAACTTGCTCTTCAAAGCATCACCACTAACCTCCAATACATATTTATGAAGAAGTAGGAACTTTTCTTTGTAATAATCAAGAGACAAGCTATGCTTGTCACTCTTCTATTGGCAAAAATTGTAGAATTGATCTTCTTCTCTATATGGTAGTGTGGAGAATAGTAACATTTTTCTACTTGCTCTATAAATTCCTTCCATAGAGCCAGACTAGAATGCATTCGAGTCTGCATATAGGACTTCCACCATAATTTTGTGATGGCACACAATTGTAAGATCCCAACCTTTGCCTTGGACTCCACACTGAATTTTCAAAGATCAAAGAAATCCTCTAGCTCTTCAATCCATGCCTCTAGATCTTCTTCTCACCATCAAAATCATTCAATTTTGCCTTCTTGAAGACTTGGTTGAGAGTAAACTCACCCACCTCCACATCTTAATAATTGCATTTTTGTTTTCCTCTAGGCATGATGTTCCCACACCTTCATCCACTTCATCATTCAGCTCCACGAACAAATTTATTGCACCTTCTAGTTGCTTTCCACCTCATTCTTTGTGTAATTCTCCAAGAAGCTTCTGAATAAGCTCCTCTTGTTCATAGATCTATTGTGTGAGACCTTCCATCATTTCTTGAGCATCGATTCTGCTTTGATACCACTTGTAATGCTTCTTTAATTAGAAGCTATCCTTAATCAAAAGTTTCTGATCACTCAAGAATAGTGGAAGAGAGAAAAATAGAACTTGCACAAGATAAGAGAAAATCCGATGTGGAAGAGTATACAAGATATGACTCGAAGAAAGAGAAGTTATGGTATTATAAATTTGAATCAATCGATACAATAGCTTTGGAAAATAGCTTCTTGACGAAGCCTCTACCTCTCAACCACCCCCGAGCTATGACAATCTCATTCACACTTGCATGCTCAATCACACTCTTACTCTCACTCTAACTCTAAATCACAAGGTAATTCTCTTATTTTCGGCCGCCTCCTGCTTGACGCACAAAATCTCTTTCAAAATAGAGTTTCATCATCCCCAAGGAAGTGTGTGATCCACCAAATGTAGAAAAGTCTCTCTCCTCATGTTGCAAAACTTTTGCAAAAGCATGTGTTTCTAGTAGTCAAGAGCTTTCTTTAGTGGTACCTATCCAAAAATAGAAGAAAAGCAATGAAAAGATATATTGGAAGATATTCGTAAGTGTGCATGACAACACATATGCTTCAAAATCAATGATTCAAATAGAAATAGAGTTTTTTAAAGTACCAAAAAATGGCATTTTTCCAATCCTTGTAACTCAAAAATAGTGAGGAGTTAGCTTAAGCTTGTGAGACAAAAGAAATGTTCAACTTTTCGATTTGCACAATAGTGTTAGAGATTATCTAGGTCCGAATCCACCTGCAAGTATCACTTTTGAACCCTGTAAGTTTAAAAATTATAGAGAGAGAAGAAAACCAAGGCATTTTTTTATAGTGAACTCAATATAGAGCCTTAAATGAGGTATTTAAAACATGATTCACAAAAATTTCACAGAGACACTTTTATTCTCTTATGCATGCTCTACTTTTCTCTCATACAACATTTCTCTTAATTATTCCATCTTCAAGTTCAATTTTCAACCAGAAAACATGATGCAGATAAGGTTTAGAGAGAGAATATAAAACTTGTCATCCCTAAATTTTGCCTACATGCATAAAATGATCTAATTATTCATTCTAAACATTATCCCCGCAATGTAATTTTGAAAGTTTCAAATGAATTATTTCACTGCCAAAAGGCCTATTACAATACGTCTCTAGATCAATGCCCGGTAAGTCCTTATATTCCTAAGAAGATACATCTACGTATTGTTGAAACAAATATTTCAATTGACCTAGTATGAAGGTTTTAAGTTTTAACTACAAAGGCTTAATTGATCCAGGGAAGACTCTATTATAAATTGGTTACAAGATCAAACTACTAAAGAAATTAATGTTTCAAGTTTTTAGGCGACCTATCTCAAAAGAGTTGATAACACGATGGAATGGTTCACCACCCAACAAGAAAGGAAAAGGTGGTGCAATTATTGGTGTAAATAAAGATTATGCTCGAGTACGTGACTAGTAACATGATTTCTCCCAATAACTGGTGGGCAAGAATAAAATTTGGTTCCGCGAATTTTACCTTGGTTAATGTCTATGATTCTAACCATTTCTCATATAGAATTGTTTGGTGGAAAGAAATTGACAAGCTATGAGAAACTCTTTTTGTTTTGGGGATTCTAACATGATTGAATGCATCAAAGATAGGTTCGAACAAAAGATTAGTGTATTAACGGTATGGAAAAAATAGCTTGTATGATTTAGTGAACGTCCATGACTTTTTGGATATATCCACACACGCTCGTAGCACATGGAGCAAGAATAAGGTTCGTTATAAGTTTAGAGTAGCTAGAATCAATAGAGGTTACATGAACCTCAATCATATTCATAAATTTTGGCAATTAGACTATTGCATTGACAATTCTCTTACTTTTGTTGATATATTTAGGTAGTGATGCGTGTGAACCCATTAGGACCACCAGGGCAGTTTTTTCCCTCTTTAGGAGGTTTTTTTCCACCGGCTTGTATATACGCCTATTGCCCTAATAGGCTACTTATCTTTGTACATTCTAGTGGTAATACATTCAGTAGTGTGTGTTGAGCTTCAAGCTTCTTCTTCTTCCTTGTGTTGTTCGCATGCTTTCGCAGATGTCTAACTCCAACAATTGGTATCAGAGTAGGTCGCTGCTTCATCTAGGGCGTCGTCCACAGCCCTCCGGTTGCAGTCTCAAAATCGCACGAATTTGGTGAGCATACTCAATGCTATCACATCGAGTTTTGACCTCCGAGTGCACTATCGTGGTGCTTGTGCAGGCTATTTCATCTTTTTGTGCCAAAGGTATATACCAATTTCGGTTCGCCAGTATAAGAGTCTCATAGTCTATTACAGGTTTAGCAAAATTCGTTTGGGCAATTTTGTTCAACTTTTTGAGATACAGTCAATTTTCTGCATCAAGGTATTTTAGTCACTAGCCATAGCTGAAAGGAGTGATTTATTTCGTATGTTGGCTATTGAGGATAAGTTGGATGTACCAACTACCCGTTGTGGGCTTATATGATGCGACATGTTTTGGTTGCAAAAGGACTGTGGAACATTGTGTAGGGTGTTGAAAAATGTCCTATCACACCTGTAATTGTTACAACTGCAGGTACTAAAGCTGATGCAGAAGGTGTCAAAGATGATGATATTTTGCATATTCTTGTTTGTGTTGTGGTTTCTGCTGCACCCACTATAGAGCAAATTCATTGGGATGGCAAAGATTCCCAGGCACATGCATTGATAGCTTTGTCTATCAAACGTGCCATTATTCATCACATTCGCTCTTACAGAATAGCTAAGGATGCTTGGGATACACTTACGACATTATACCAAACTAGGAATGAGGCTCGTGTTGCTTACCTCCGAAAACAGTAGGAGTGAGCATATGAATGAAGGTGATTCTATGGACAATTTCCTAACAAAGATCAAAGACTTGAAGGAATAATTGATTTCTGCTAATGAGGTTATACCAGATAGCTCACTTGTGCAGACCATTCTGAATGATCTTCCTCATTCATATCAGAGCTTTGCTTCTACTCTTTGGTTGATGATGAAAGGCAATCCAAATGCCTTGTCATTTGAGGAGTTAGTCTCTGTTCTATTGCAGGAAGATCAGTCCAGGAAAAACAGGTCCATTATGCGTGTTGCAGATCAAGCTTTCTTGGCTAATCAAAAGGGCAAAGGAAAATGGAGCTCTTCAACTAGTAACAGAAATCTGCTAATTCTACACAATCAAAGAGGGAAGACAAAGATGAAAAGAAATCAAAAAAGCAGAAATTGTTTTGCAAGTACTGTAAAGGAAATGGTCATATCATAAGGAACTGTCCAAAATTGGTTTTCAAACAGTTTTTGGTTTTGGCTGAAAATCTGTCAGCATGTAAAATGGGCACCCTCCGTTCGGATCGAGGGGGGGAATATATGTCTTCTGATTTTAACGCATTTTTGGCTGAATATGGGATAAAACACCAGTGTACAGTGCCGTATACACCTCAATAGAATGGAATTGTTGAACGAAAGAATAGGTCACTCATGGAGATGGCGAGGTGTATGGTCAAGAGTCAGGCTTTACCACATAGATTCTGGCTTGAGGTTGTCATGTGTGCAACATATGTACTTAACAGGTGTCCCACTAAAGTGTTGCAGTCTATCACTCCATATGAGGTTTGGCATGATCGCAAGCCATCTGTTGCTCATCTCCATGTTTTTGGTTGTTTGGCATATGCATTAGTGCATGAACAAAATCGCAAAAAATTGGACGATAAAGTAGTAAAATGTATTTTTGTTGGCTACAATTCTGAAAGTAAAGGCTATCGTCTGCATCATCCACAGACTAAATGCATTTTGGTTAGCCATGATGTTGTTTTTGTGGAAGATGCTATTCAACCATTGCTTTCATGTTCTAAGGAGACATCGGTTAGCTCTAAAGACATGTATGATACTTTGCTGCCTCTTTTTACAAGTGGACGGTCTAGTGCTCGTCCTAATGAGGCAACTTCTCAGCCTTTGTAGGTGGCTGCTATGCAATCTGAATATGATGCTATAATGAAGAATGGTACTTGGTCTTTATATGACTTGCCTCCTCACAAGAAGGCCATTGGCACTAAGTGGGTATACAAGCTGAAGTGTAAACCTGATGGTACAGTTGACAGGTATAAGGCTGGACTTATTGCAAAGGGTTATGCATAGGAAAGAGGCATTGATTTTGATGAAACCTTTGCTCCTACTTGGCGAATGACTACTGTTCGTAGCATCTGTGCACTTGCAGCTCATCATGGTTGGAATGTAGTACATCAGTTGGATATCAAAACAACATTTCTCAATGGTGAATTGCATGAAGAAGTGTATGTTTTTTAGCCTCGTGGCTTTGTGCAAAAAGGGCATGAGAACCAGGTGTGCAGGTTAAAGAAGGCATTATATGGTTTAAAGCAAGCACCACGTGCTTGGTATGAAAAGATACATGCCTATCTCATTGCACATGGTTTTGAGAACAGTTCAACTGAAAGCACCTTATATGTTAAGTATGCTAATGATGTACGTCTGATCATTGTGGTTTATGTTGATGACATGATGCTCACTGGTCCTCATGAGAGGCATATTGCTGATTTTAAGGGTGATTTGCATGTCTCATTTGAGATGTCTAATTTGGGGCATTTGCATCATTATTTGGGCATTCAGTTTAGGCACGTTGATGGTGGAATGGCTTTGTGTCAAACAAAATATATTGACACATTATTGTAGCATTTTGGCCTTGAAGACTGTAAACCTATTGCCACTCCTATGGAGACAGGTTTACGACTGAGTCTTCATGATGTTGGAGATGCATTTGATGTTGTTCTCTATCAGCAGGCTGTTTGATGCTTGATTTACTTATGCATTACTCAACCAAATATTCAGTTTGTTGTTTCACAAATGAGCAGGTTTATGCATTGCCCACGAGTCAAGCATTGGCAGGCGCTTAAGGGCATCTTTTGCTACTTGAGTGGTACTCGGCTACATGGGTTGTTTTATCCCAAGGGGGGATCACTACCGCCAGATTTGCATGCTTTTTCTAACTCTGATTAGGCTAGTTTCTATGACACTCGTGTGTCTACTAGTGGTTTTTGCTTCATGCTTGGTAGCTCATGCATACCTTGGCTAAGCAAGAAGCAGCCTACTGTGTGTTAAAAATAAAGAAGTAAGGTCATATATATTTTTTGCAGAAAGGATTTTCTTCAAATAGAAGGAAAATACAAAAATGAAAAATGGAAGCATTTACTTCAGCAAGTAGTGGAGGCCAAAAGAGAATCAAATCCAAAAACTGAACTGTAAGAGGAGTGGTTGTCCAAAGTAGTGGAGAAATGATGGAGAAGAGATCTCCTCATCATGAGAGATTTTGGTCACTTGGCTATAAAAGAGGCAAGGGAGGAAACTCAAGTATAGAGGAAGAAGGCATGGAACTCCCTTTGTAGCTAGTTCATTTGGTTTGAGTCATTTCGTTCAGTTCACTCTCATAGAGTATGTCCAACCGCACACCCATTTTTGGGTAGTCTACTTGTGAGAGTCATATCTCTCAATATATGTATCCAAAGTTAGTGTTTAAACATTGGTTGGAAAGCTTATCTTGAGTACTTCCTTTTTTCTAGAACAGTTTTATGAAATTCTTTGTGGTCTGTGAGTTATTCAGGTTTTAGTGAAGTCCAATTTTCAGCTTAACTGAGTGGACATGTAGCCTGTTTTGAATCAAAGAGTTGCCAACCCAAATCTACTCCAAATTGAGTGTTTGATATCTCATTTGAAAGCTGTAGGTGTCTAGTTTGAGTGAACAAAGTTTCAAGTTCATTGCATTTTTCAATTGGTACCATTTTTCATTTGAAGGTTCAGCTGTTGGCAAAAGTCTTGATCCTGAGAAGGTCTTCTACACTTTCCGTTGCGAATAGGAGAGGAATTCTCCAACAATTGGTATCAGAGCATTGGAGTTTGAAGAGGCAAAGCATTGGAACTGAAGTGAAGCAAAGGAGAAGCTATAAATCAAGGGAGAGCTTCATAAAGTCAAGGAAGAGCACCACAACATACTTGAGGTAAACTTCAATCTTAGAAGTTTTCAATGGCTGATTTAGGACAACAAGTTGAGAAGTTAGACAAAGACAATTTTCAGTCTTGGAGGTATAGAATGACAAATTACCTTAAAGGTAAAGGTTTATGCAGTATAGTTACTGGAGATGATCCACAACCGGTGGACCTTCAAGATCCCAACATTACTCCGGCACAAAGGAGACAATTTGCTAATTGGGAAGAGAGGAATCGAAGGGTGATGTTCCTCATCTCACAAGTTATTTCTAACACTATGATTGGTCATGTGCAAAGCTTAGAAACAACCAAGGAAGTTTGGGAAGCATGGGAGAAGGTGTATGCTACCTCAACAAGGTCTCGGAGGATGCGACTCAAGAACGAGCTCAACAACATGAACAAAAGCTCAAACCAAAGCATTACTGAGTATACATTGAGGATCAAGGAGCTTCGAGGTCAGCTAGCATCAGTTGGATGCAAGATAGAAGAGGAAGACGTCGTCCAAACAGCCCTCAATGGCTTGAGTAGTGAAGAAAAGTGGAAGCCCCTCATCACAAACATTCTTTATAGAGACCCTCTACCAACATTCAACGAGATTATACCAAATCTTGTGGCTGAAGAGTTGCTCAACAAGGAGAAGGCAACAAAGCTAAGGACAACCATAGTCAAATGTTATATGCAGGATGAGGTAGAGGAAGGAACTCAAGAGGAGGCTCTAGAGGAAGAGGAAGAAGCTACAACAACACAAATTTCAGCCAACACAACTCGGAGGACAACAAGGACAACTGAAATGACAACACACATGGAAGAGGTCGAGGAAGAAATAGAGGAAGAGGTCGAGGTTCATATAATCCTCATAAAGGTATAACATGTTATCATTGTGGTAAACTAGGACATTATGAAAATTATTGTTGGCAAAAGAATGGAAGGCTGAATGGAGGCAACCAAAGGAGCCAAAATAACTATGTGAGTACATCAAGTGAAGGAGACAAGCAAACCATGCTTGCCATGAAGCATGACTACAACAACTCGAGAAGTGATGACCAAAAATGGTTCATAGATTCAGGTTGTAGCAACCATATGACATGCCAAGGAGATTTATTCACAAAGCTACAAGCTCCAAGTGGAAAAGGATGTGTGGAGACCGGCGATGAAACTCAACATGCAATTGAGCATGTTGGAGATATCAAGCTTGGAGATAAAAAGGTATTGGCTGATGTTCTTCATGTTCCTACTATTGCAAAGAATTTGATTTCAATAGGACAAATGGTAGAGAAAGGATATCATGTTATCTTCAATGAAAAAGGCTGCTTTATAAAGAATCCAAAAGAAGGATTCAAGGTCATTGCTCAAGGAAGGAAAGAAGGTAGGATGTTCACCTTGGACATTCAACAACCACATGGAAAGGTGATGTATATTCAGTTTGAAAACAAGAGGATTGCTGAAATTGATTTGTGGCACAAAAGGCTTGGACATATCAACATTCCCAAGCTCAAGGACATGAGCAACCATGAAGTGGTAAGAGGTCTTCCAAGATTCAATGATGCTGGACTACATGAGTTTTGTGAAGCATGCCAACTAGGAAAGCAAACTCGACAACCATTCAAGAAGAGCAACTATGTGGCAAGGAATGTCCTCGACTTGATACACACGGATGTATGGGGACCATCACAACAACCATCAGTGGTTGGTAATAGATATTTTGTCACTTTTATCGATGATCATTCAAGAAAAGTATGGATGTTTTGCATAAAACAAAAATCAGATGTGTTCTCCATGTTCAAGAGATTTAAAGCACAGGTAGAAAAGGAAACAGGATGCTACATAAAGACCTTGAGGTCCGATGGAGGAGGAAAATATTTCTCCAAAGATTTTTCAGATTTTTTTTTTATGAAAATGGCATCAAGAGAAAATTTACATGTAGGTACACGCCTCAACAAAATGGAATAACTGAAAGGAAAAATCGACATATCACAGAAGTTGCAAGATGCATGCTCAACGAGATGAAGATGCCACTAAACTATTGGGCTGAAGCAACTAGTACGGCCGTTTATTTGATGAACAAGTGCACAACGGCTGGAGTGCATAATCTAACTCCCGAGGAGGTTTATTTCGGTAAGAAACCTGACCTTAGACATCTCAAAGTTTTTGGATGTGTGTGTTATGTTCACATCCCTCGAGAAATAAGGACAAAGATGGAGGCAAAGTCAAAAAAATGTATTTTCATTGGATATTCATCGGAGCAAAAGGGATACAGGTGCTACAATCCGGTGACAAAGGAGCTATGAGTCTCACAAGATGTGGCATTTGATGAGCTAAGACCATGGTGTGGAGACAAAGGGAAAGAGAAGATTCTTGAAGAAGATTGGGAAGATGATGGAGGTGCTGTCCAAGAAGAATTTCAGCAAACTGGCACTCAAATGTCAGGTCCAGAAGCTTCTACGTCACTTGGAGAAAGCTCAACATGGAAGGGGAGACTAAGGAGTCATTCCTCATCACCAACATCATGTTATGAAAGATCTAAAGCTGAAAGTGCTGCCCAAAATAGTGATTGATCAAATGCAAGTGAAGAAGAGTATGAAGAGGTGATCACACCAAAGGTAAAGTTGAACCGGTTGAAGAAGCAATATTCAAGAGAAAATGAAAGGAGGTCTTCGAGAGCAAGGTATCCAATTCAAAGGCTGAGCTATGATAGTTTTATTGCAAAGCATTTTGCATATATGACACAGGTGGTCAAAGACAAAGAACCGGATGCATATGAAGAAGCTTGTACACAAAAAGAATGGCAAGAAGCTATGCAAGAAGAGATGAAAGCTCTCAAGGACAATCACACATGGGAGCTAGTTCCAAAGGTTGAAGGTATGAAGATTGTTCCAAATAAATGGGTGTTTAAAATAAAGAGAAATGCTTATGGTTCTCTAGCTAGGCATAAAGCTAGACTAGTAGCAAAAGGATTCAAGCAAACTCATGGCATCGACTATGAAGAGATTTTCAGCCCAGTTGCAAAGATGGGAACAATTAGAACCTTGATTGCAGTGAGTGCAGCAAGAAGATGGCCATTATATCAACTTGACATAAAAAATGCTTTTCTCAATGGTGAACTTCAAGAAGAGGTATACATGAGTCAACCGATTGGATTTGAAGATAGAAAGCATCCAAATTTTGTTTGTAGATTGAAGAAAGCTTTGTATGCGCTGAAGCAAGCACCACGTGCTTGGAATCAAATATTGGTCGAGTACCTCACAAGGTGTGGGTATAGTCCAACTAATGCAGGTATATATTTGCATATATGTTGATACTCTCATCATAACAGGAAGTAATGTTACAGGAATACAAGAGATCAAAAGGAAACTCGGTAAGGAGTTTAAAATTTCAGATCTTGGTGAGTTGAAATACTTTTTAGGCATTGAGATAGTCTACGGGAAAGATGGCATTTACTTGATGCAAAGAAAGTACCTGTTGGATGTTCTTTTCAAATTTGGAATGAGTGAATGCAAACCACTCACTCAACCTATGGACACAAATGTGAAGCTATGCTCAAATGATGGAGAGAAGTTACATGATGTAACTACATACAGGAGTATTATAGGTTCATTGATCTATGCTACGATCACAAGAGCAGATTTGTGTTATATTGTTGGAGTTCTTTCTCAATTTATGCAAGCTCCAACAAGTGAACATTTAAATTCAGCCAAACGAGTGCTAAGATATGTGAAGCACACAATCAATCATGCCTTGTTTTATACATATGATGAAGAATTGCAGATAAAGGGCTTCAGTGATGCTGATTGGGCTGGTTCGAAGGAAGATAGAAGATCCACTTCAGGTTATGTGTTCATGATAGGTAGCAAACCTATCACATGGAGCTCGAAGAAGCAACCTACTGTTGCACTATCATTGACAGAAGCTGAATATAGAGGATTAGCCTTTGCAACTTGTGAAGCTATGTGGATTAAGAAGCTCTTGGCTGATCTTGATGTGCAGGTGGAGACCATTCCAATTTATGGTGACAACATTTCAAGCATTCACTTAACGAACAATCAAATGTTTCATGCATGAAGCAAGCACATAGAAGTGCATTATCATTATGTTCGAGAAAAAGTTTTGAGCAAGGATGTGGATATAAAGTTCATTGGAACTAATGAACAGGTTGCATACATGCTCCCTAGATGCTTCTGAGCTAAAGAGGTTCAAAGATGACATCAACTTGCAGGATATGGCTGAAGGTGCAAGCTCACATGTGAGCTTGAGGGGGAGGGTTAAAAATAAAGAAGTAGGGTCATATATATTTTTGCAAAAAGGATTTTCTTCAAATAGAAGAAAAATACAAAAATGAAAGCATTTACTTCAGCAAGTAGTGGAGGCCAAAAGAGACTCAATCAAAGGATATTGACCCTTGCATCAACATTTTGTACAAAGAATGGAACACTTTGCAAAGCAGATGTCTCGCCTGGGACCGACACAAAGTTTGCCTTCTCATGGGACACGACACGTCGAGCTCGCTTGGTCTCAAATGGTACAATGGGAATAGCCTATCAAAAATCCCCAACATCAAAGAAACAATTGACTATCAGGTTGGCCTCAACAAGAAGTGGTGCCTGTCATGGATGCGGCTTCGGTGGGACATGAAGTTCATGGCTATCTGGCACCCCCTCATAGAAATCAAAAAGTCTATCCTCTTACGGAAAATTCTTCATCATGGAATCTGGACCAACATTAAGGCTAGCAAATTTTGTGGGATTCCTCCTTGGTGCAAACACAGCTATCGGTCTATCGAAGATGTTTCACACATCTTCTTTACCTGCCCCAAATCCAACAGACTCTGGCAGACGGTTGGAAAGAAAATTAGAAAATCTCAGTTGGCAGCAAGCCCTACTGGGAGAAGCAATCGGCTGCTCTGCGACTCTCTGGAACGCCATCAGAGGGGAAGTCCTATGGAAAATCTAGTGGGAAAGATGTGCTTTCAACTTCGGTGACTTCCCCAAAGAGTGGTCAATTGAGAAATCATTGTTCCTCCTTGGCAAAAGGATTGTTAACTGTAAGAAGTCCCCCCCCCTTCAGGCATCATCAAGTACTCCTTTTGATCAATAACAAGCTTAAACCCAAGTGGGCCCCACATGAGGGTGATGAGAGGGTAATTAACCTTCTTTGTAATGCCATCTAAGCTCTATAAAAGCTTCCCCTGCTTTGTGGGATTTGGGGGGTCCCGTGGGCACTAGTCCCCTTCTCTTGCACTTTTCTTTATTTAATTCAAGTCCGGGAGAGTGGGCTAATGCCAAACTTCCTTTATATTAAAAAAAAGAGAATCAATCAAAAGAGAATCAAATTCAAAAATTGAATTGTAAGAGGAGTGGTTGTCCAAAGTAGTGGAGAAATGATGGAGAAGAGATCTCAAACTCATTATGAGATATTTTGGTCACTTGGCTATAAAAGAGGCAAGGGAGGACACTCAAGTATAGAGGAAGAAGGCGTGGAAGTCCCCTTGTAGCTAGTTCATTTGGTTTGAGTCATTTCGTTCAGTTCACTCTCATAGAGTATGTCCAGCCGCACACTCATTTTTGGGTAGTCTACTTGTGAGAGTCATATATCTCAATATATGTATCCAAATTTAGTGTTTAAACATTCTTTGGAAAGCGTATCTTGAGTACTTCCTCTATCTAGAACAATTTTATCAATTCTTTATGCTCTGTGAGTTATTCAGGTTTTAGTGAAGTCCAGTTTTTAGCTTAACTGAGTGGACAGATAGCCTGTTTTGAATCAAAGAGTTGCCAACCCAAATCTACTCCAAATTGAGTGTTTGATAGCTCATTTGAAAGCTGTAGGTGTTTAGTTTGAGTGACCAAAGTTTCAAGTTCATTGCATTTTTCAGTTGGTATCAGTTTTCATTTGAAGGTTCAGCTGTTGGCAAAAGTTTTGATCCTGAGAAGGCCTTCTACACTTTCCACTGCGAATAGGAGAGGAATTCTCCAACACTGTGGCCACTTCCAGTTGTGAGGCTGAGTATGGGGCAGCTTTCACAGTGACTGTTGAGTGTGTGTGGCTTAGACACCTTATGGCTGATTTGGGTGTTGGTCAGTCTTCCGCCACTATCTTCACTAATAGTTAGAGCACATTGGGAGTTGAGAGTAACCCTGTGTTCCATGCTCGCACTAAGCATATTAAGGTGCATTATCATTATGTCAAGGAGAGGTTCTTTGTTGGGGAGATCAGCTTGGCATATGTGCCCATGCAGGAGAACATTGCAGACCTCTTCACGAAGGCTCTCCCTAGGGAGAAGTTTGAAGCTTTAAAAAGCTTTGGGCTTACTTCCTTTTGTGGAGTGATTTCCACATAGCTTGGCACTTCCTTATACATAAGTGCCAGCTCCTTGTTCACCACATCACTCCCAGGAGGGATTTGTTGATATATTTAGGTAATGATGTGTGTGAACTCACTAGGACCACTAGGGCACTTTTTTCCCTCTTTAGGAGGTTTTTTTCCCCGGCTTGTATATACGCCTATTGCCCTAACATGCTAGTTATCTTTGTACATTCTAGTGGTAATACATTCAGTATTGTGTGTTGAACTCCAAGCTTCTTCTTCTTCCTTGTGTTGTTCACGTTCTTCCGTAGACGTCTAACTCCAATAACTTTGTCTAATCATTATCATCTCTTGTTCACAATGCATATTGAAAAACTACTTTAAGGTCAGCTAGAATCATCTTGATCATAAATTGTTGAAAATGAAGTGTATCAAGAATAAGGTCTTCCATATCATTAAAAGTAACTTCCATATCTAAAGCTTGGATAAATAGTATCAAGGAAATCCAAAAGTTTCTTGTTCATTATAAGTTTCTAGCTAAAGAGGTTAGAACTTAAAGAAGAATGATTATAGTGATAGGATTGCTCAAATTGAAAGAAACCTTCTTTCCTTTGATCATAGCTCTCAAGAACTTATCAACCTTAAGTGGAAAATTTGGCAGGAATTATGCAAGGGATTTTTGGGTTGGAAACATAGACAAACCAAATAAGAAAATGTTTGAGCTCTCAAAAAAAAAGAAATCCAAATATTCATACCTATGCTCAAGAATAATAGTGGGGAAGTGGCTACAAGTATCAAGGATAACTCGCTTTTGCTAGTGAGTTATTTGCCAATGTTTTCTTTGATACTCCCAAGATAGGGCAGGAAACAAGGAATGATAGAGCTCATATTGTCCTCATAAGGAAAAAAGCTATCCACCAAGAGCTTACTTCCATTATGGACCTACCCTTCTCTGTTGGTGAGATTAAAATACCTATTAGTAACCTCAAGCAAAACAAGTCCTTTGGTTTGGATGGGCCTTGCAATTTAATCTAGAATTCAACAATTTTATTGCTACTTACCTTTTGCTAGTGTGACACAAGCCATTAGACTAGGTGATCTTCCTGCAAAAGTGAACACTTGGATTATAAAACTCACACACAAACAAGTCAAAAAAATTTATTTGAGTAATTGGAGACCTATCACATACCTGACTTTGATATATAAAATATTTCCATCCTCTGTATCTAGAAGACTATGTCCTCAAAAGGGGTTCATAAAAGGAAGACACATTTTGGAATCTATCATATCTCTTTGGGAAGGAATGGAATATGCAGAGGAGAATCATCCTAATTATTGTTTCTTTGAGATTGAATTTGCAAGGCTTATGATAGGGTTGAGTGGGACTTCATTCTCAATCTCTTCAAGACATCGGTGCATGTAAAAATCTCATCCCACATGTTCATAATGTGTTCACCAATGATTTTGATAAGATTTCTATTAATGGTAAGTTGTATTCCTCTATTAATCTTAATAAGGTGCCCCTTGGCTCATCTTCTTTTTGCAATCACTAGTGATGCTTTTGTTGGAGTTTTAGGTCTGCGGAAGCACACAAACAACACAAGGAAGAAGAAGAAGAAGCTTGGAGCACAACACACGATACTGAATGTATTACCGAGAGAATGTACAAATATAAGTAGCCCATTAGGGTAATAGGCGTATATACAAGCCAAGGTAAAAAACCTCTTAAAGAGGGAAAAAGGTGCCTAGACAGTCCTAGAGTGTTCACACACATCACTACCTAAATATATCAACAAATCCCCCCTGGGAGTGATGCAGTGAACAAGAAGATGGCACTCATGTATAGGGAAGTTCAAATCTATGTGGAATCAATACACAAAAGGAAGTAAGCCCAAATATTTACGAAAAGCTTCAAACTTCTCCCTAGGCAGAGCCTTTGTGAAAAGGTCTGCAATGTTCTCATGTGTGGGAACATATGCCAAACTAATCTCTTCAGCAGAGAACCTCTCCCTGACATAATGATAGTGCACCTCAATGTGCTTAGTGCGAACATGGAACATTGGTTCCTCGCAACTACCAATGCACTCTGACTATCAGTGAAGATGGCGATGGCAAAAGACTGACCAACACCCAAATCAGCCATAAGGCATCTGAGCCACACACACTCAACAATCGTTGTTAAAGTTGCCCTATACTCAACCTCACAACTAGAAGTGGCCACAATAGGCTTATTCTTGCTCAACCAAGATATACATGAGCTACCAAGCATGAAGCAAAAGCGACTAGTGGACACACGAGTGTTATAGCAACCATCCCAATCAGAGTCACAAAAAGCATGTAAATCTGGCGGTAGTGATCCCCCCTTGGGATAAAACAATCCAAGTAGCCGGGTACCACTCAAGCAGTGAAAGATGCACTTAACCGCCTACCAATGCTTGACACATGGGCAATGCATAAACCTGCTCATCTATGAGATAGCAAATTGAATATCTGGCTGAGTAATGCATAAGTAAATCAAGCATCCAACAACCTGCTGATAGAGAACAACATCAAAAGCATCTCGAGTATCATGAAGACTCAATCTGAAACCTATCTCCATAGGAGTGGCAATAGGTTAAAGTCTTCAAGGCCAAAACACTGCAATAATGTGTCAATAAATTTTGTTTGACACAAAGCTATTCCGCCATCAACTTGCATAAATTGAATGGCCAAATAATGATGCAAATGCCCAAAATCTAACATCTCAAATGAGGCATGCAAATCAGACTTAAAATCAGAAATATGCTTCTCATGAGGACTAGTGAGCAACATGTCATAACATACACAACAATGATCAAAAGCACATCATTTTCACGCTTAACATATAAGGTGCTCTCATTTGGATTGTTCTCAAAACCACGTGCAATCAGGTAGGCATGTATCTTTTCATACCAAGCATGTGGTGCTTGCTTCAAACCATATAATGCCTTTTTCAACCTGCACACTTGGTTTTCATGCCCTTTTTGCACAAAGCCATGGGACTTAAAAACATACACTTCTTCATGCAAATTACCATTCGAAAATGTAGTTTTAATGTCCAACTGATGTACATTCCAACCCGATGAATTGGAAGTGCATAGATGCTATGAACAATAGTCATTCAGCATGTAGGAGCAAAGGTCTCATCAAAATCAATGCCTCTTTCTTGAGCATAACCCTTTGCAACAAGCCTAGCCTTATACCTGTCAACTGTTCCATCAAGCTTATGCTTCAGCTTGTATACCCACTTAGTGCCAAAGGCCTTCCTGCTAGGAGGCAAGTCACATAAAGACTAGGTACTTTTTTTCATAATAACATCATATTCTGATTGCATAGCAACCATCCAATTTTCTAAATTTTCTGCTTCATCAAATGAAACTAGCTCATTCTCATCACAAAGACTAGAGGAAGCCATAGCATAGCAATCTGCTGCAAAAGAAGCATTATGAGAGCTTGAACGAGTACGATATGATAGATGTGCATCTAATTTGCTATCATGCAAAGTTTGCACTATCCATTTTGGCATAGTTTTTGCCTCCCCAATATCAGCTCTCTCATCAACAAGTGCATCATGTAAATCTGCATCAGAAATGGAATGATTTGCATCATCACATGGAACTTGTAAAGGTCGAGAAGTTGCCTATTTAGGACCAGCACTAGACTATGCGCCTGTAAAAAGAGGCAATAAAGTGTCATACATGTCTTTGGAGTTTAATGATGTCTCCTTAGCACATGAAAGTAATGGTTCAATAGCATCTTCCATAAAAAACAACATCACGGCTAACCAAAATGCACTTAGTATGTGGATGATAGAGGCAATAGCCTTTGCTTTCATAACTATACACAACAAAAATACGTTTCACTGCTTTATCATCCAATTTTCTATGTTGTTGTTTAGGCACTAATGCATATGCCAACTGAGTAGCTGCTTGAACTGAACCATCTTTTGGGAAAGAGAAGTGTTGTATTTTTCTCAAAATACAGACTTCACATACATGTTTATCAGGTGCCTCAAGTTTGGGCAAAGAGGACACCATTTCAAATTTCTACAAGCGTAACAAACTAGCAAAATTCAGATGACCAAAGCATGCATACAAAAGCTTTGCATCTAACATAGCCTTAGAATCATGTACTGCACATGTTGAATCATTCATAGATTTCTCATAGCCTATGAGCTTATACAACCCACAACATAAAATGCCAAAAGCAATAATTACATCGCGATTGGATAGACCATGAACTGTACATCTCTCATCAACAAATTTCACAACCAAGCCAATCTTGGCTAAAGTTGAAACTGATAATATATTCTTCTTGATCCTTGGCACAAATAAAGCATCTGACAATGTCAAAGAACTACCATTAGCAGTAGTCAAAATGATCTTACAACTCCCATGATAGGATAAGAAGAGTTGTTGGCACATGTGATAGTATTCCCTATAGGGGCAGGATCGAAGTGAAGAAACTACGCCATGAGGTAATATGTTTGGTTGCTTCATTATCAAAGTACCAAACATCTGACTCTACTGTAGACATACACTGCTCATGAGAAGATGGGTCAAAACTGCAAACAGTAGTAAACCCCCATTCTTCATTCTGCACGAGATTACCAGACTCTATTTTTGGTGTAGAGGCCTCTACAACAACCATTCCAACCTTTTTCTTCCTTGCCTCTTTAACAACGAGTTTTGGACAACTCTTGATGACATGATCATTTCCTTTACATTATTTGCAAAACAATTTCTGCTTTTCTGTTTTCTTCATCTTTGTCATCCTTCTTTGATTGTGCAAAATTAGCAAATTTCTGCTTACTAGTAGAAGAGCTCGATTTACCTTTGCCCTTCTGATTAGTCAAGAAAGCTTGTTCTACAACACACATAATGGACCTATTATGCCTAGACCGATCTTCTTGCAATAGAACAGAGACTAACTCCTCAAATGTTAAGGCATTGTACAAGTGAACTTTCAAGCAAGACTTCATCAACAGAAATCAGTTGTTCCTTCAAATCTTTAATCTTTGTCAGAAAATTGTCCATGGAATCTCCTTTATTCATGTGCTCACTCTCCAATTGTTTTCAGAGATAAGTAACATGAGCTCTTGAAAAAAAAAAGAAATGCAAATATTCATTGCTATGCTCAAGAATAATAGTGGGGAAATCATGGATACAAGTATCAAGGATAACTTGCTTTTGCTAGTGAGTTATTTTCCAATGTTTTGTTTGATACTCCCAATATAGGGGAGGAAACAAGGAACGATAGAGCTCATATTGCCCTCATAAGGAAAAAAGCTGTCCACCAAGAGCTTGCTTCCATTATGGACCTACCCCCCTCTGTTGGTGAGATTCAAAGACCTATTAGTAACCTCAAGCCAGGCAAGTCCTTTGGTTTGGATGGGCTTTGCAATTTAAATTAGAATTAAACAATTTTATTGCTCCTTACCTTTTGCTGGTTTGACACAAGCCATTAGACTATGTGCTCTTCCTACAAAGGTGAACACTTGGATGATAAAACTCATACACAAACAAGGTAAAAAAATTTATTTGAATAATTGGAGACCTTCACATACCCGAGTGTGATATATGAATTTTTTCCTTCCTCTTTAGCGAGAAGAATAAATGCTTACATGTACAAAATTATTCTTAAAGAACAAAAGGGGCTCATAAAAGGAAGATACATTTTGGAATCTATCATATCTCTTTAGGAAGGAATGTAATATGCAAAGAAGAATCATCACGATCATTGTTTACTTAAGATTGAATTTGAAAAGGCTTATGACAGGGACTTCATTCTCCAATCATTTCAAGACACTGGTGCATGCAAAAATCTCATCACACATGCTCATATTGTGTTCACTAGTGCTTTTGCTAAGATTTCTATTAATGGTATTTTGTCTAAAAATTCAAAAAGGTGATCTTCAAGGCATTAAGGTTCTAGGTGAGTAATGGTCTCTATTTGCAAATGTTTGTAGATGACACTAATGGGTTGGTGCACACTGATGATGCACATATAAACAAGGTTTCAATCTTTTGGTGGGTGTTTTCCTAGATATATATGAATGCAGTTTGCAAACCAATTGAAGAAGCTAAGATTCTTAGACTTCATCACATACCTATGGGATTCAAAGTGTCAAATCAACAGAGCTAGGATTGACTCTACAACAAGTTCAATAAGAAGGTAAACATGTGGTATAATCTTCAACCCAATCTCTCTAGCAAGTTACTTGTGCTTAATGACTATATCACATCTTGCATCATTTATTATATTTCCTATTGGAAGCCCTCTAGCTATCAGATGAATCAAATGACACCTTGCATCATTTATTATATTTCCTATTGGAAGCCCTCTAGCTTTCAAATGAATCAAATCATTAGACTTGTCAAAAGATTCCTTTGGGGGGGGAGGGATGAAGCTCATGCTAAGGTAAGTAAGGCCTCTTGGTCTACTTGCTTTTTTTCCAAAAACTCTAATGATCTTGGTGTTTTAGATCCAAATAAGTTGGCTACATGAATGGATACCAAATAGATGTTGAGAGACATAAATATTGTTGACTATTGGACCATTTTTTTGAGAACGAATGCCAGTTTATTCCACCTCAAATATAATAAGCAATGGAAGAACCATATATTATTACTTCTCCCTCTTAGTTTGTTCCCCATTGTTCTAATCGATATGTCCATTTTTTGAACTCTTGGATTACTATCAAGAGCAAGAGCAAAGTGTATGTGCCGAAAAAAAGCTAATTTTTTCGTTGTGTAGAATTCTCCTTGCACATGTTCGAGAAGTTTCAAGATGGAAGTCAACCTCAAAGCTCACAAATGCTTTAAGAGAGAATTAAGAACTTGATGGAGTGTAATGCAAAGATACTCTTTCAAGAATGCCCACGAGGGTGTCTTCGAGAAGTTAACCATAGGAACTGAAGATGAAGGACTTTGTCTCTGCTTTTGATAGAAGAATCTCCATGGACCTTAAGAAAACTACAATATTCATATATAGAAGGCATAAGAACTATCACGAACATAAAACCTAGGTCAAGAAGAAACTTAACAAAATATGGTACACTAATTAGAGCTAGAGCCAATGGAGGTCCAAGTTTCACTATGCGTGGCATTTCCGATTGAAACCAAGCATAGTGATCTTTAGTGGCTCATTTAGGATTTGGATAGCTCAAAAAGCCCTGAAAGCTCTAAAAGTGCAAGGTTGTGCTCTTTGTGCCCGAGGGTCTAAACCATATTTGTATTTGTATGCTTTACAAGAGATGAGAGAAATCCCTCAAGGGAACATTCATGACATACATAAACTATATAAGCCGCCTTGAAGTTGGAAAGCTAGGATCCTCTCCATGTACTCACTCAGCTAGGATGCTTTCCATGTACTCATCTCAGAGGCTCAACATGATTTTCTCCTTCTGTTAATATGATTTTGCATTACTCTCCAAAAAAAAAAAAGCAGTCCCAGGCCGTTAAGGCAGCTGGTTGGGCCTCTTGCCTCTTGAGGCGGGGGCGAGGGTTCAATTCCTGCTGGCCACATGTAAAGGACATGTATGTAACCTGAAATGATGAAGCATATGGCTGATATGCCATCGTTTGACTAGCCCTGCGGTAGTTGTGACCGCCGTTCAACCCAATCTTGTAAACCCCTGTTTCTTGTGAGATAAGAGGGTCCCATGGATACTATGCCCTTCCTTGTACAATTGCAATTTCAAAGTTAAAGTCCGGGGAGTAGGCCTCGGGCGAACCTCCATTTAAAAAAAAAAAGAAAAAAAAGGCAGCGGACTGCTTCTGTTCTGCTCTCTCTCTTGTACTTTGTCTGTTGTTAATTAGTTTGAAGCCTTAAAAAAATAAGAAAAAGGTTCCCACACGTGGCATGCAGGCCACTCAACATTAACACAGGCTACACAGCGTTCTGAGAATCAGAATGATCAACAAAAATCATAACCATCTTCCAATAATGGAGCATCGATAGTCGTAATCGTAAAGAACATAAAGCAGTTGACGACGACGTCCTACATGAGTTGTAGTGCAGGAATAGTGTGAGTGAAAATGATGAATAGTAGAAGCTTCTTCCACTCTAACAGCTCCATCGCGCGCTGTGAAGCCTAGCTTCTCTGAACTCCAGCTCAATGGCGGCTTACTTGTCTCTGCAAAATATTACGCTCATTTTTAATTGCAACATTTCTTTGCATCCGCTGTTGGGGCATCGTTGGACCACTCGTAGTTGGCACTTACGCAGAGTAAAGGCCGTGCAAGAGCATGGAGGAGACCAAAGCGTTTGGCGTGACAGAGGCTCTACCATGTCGATCGGCAGGGATGGGCAATGCGATGGAAAGATTTCTGTTGACGGGTGTAAATCACTTATAGAGGAACCAGACGGATTGCTCGACTCCGAATCGATGGATCAGAGGAGTGATACATTGCCGAAACTTGTAGATAGGATGTTTTCAGTGATAAATAGCGGACATTCTGAAGTGGATTACCTGGGAGAGAGCACAAAAGGAGATCTGAACATACGTAAGGAGGCCATGAAAGCAGGGGGTAAGCTTTATGTTCAGCCTGTCAGTGTCAAATATTCAACGTTCTTTATATAGTATGCAAACGCACGGATGCGGGCTTATACTGATGGCGCGTAAAGCAGGGTTCAAATCTTGTGCAGTCAACAGCTGCATAGCTCGTAAGTGTGGTATAGCCTGTAGGACAGCCAAGTAATCACCCGTGCCTCACACAGCGTCCTAGGTTTTGGAATACACTTTATTATGGACATTCTGGCTACAAGAGCAAAGATTATATGGGCGTGCTGAAGTTTCGGAACTTCATTACCCCTACTTAGATGTAGAGGAAACACTTTTTTTGTGTGATCATTGGTAAGATTGCTTGCAATTGTTATTATGCTTCCTAGACCAGCTTGCAGAGACTGGCTTTCAACTCAAATGGAGCACGCTAATATGATCAGTTGCCCAAATTGCATTGTTCGCTCATCTGTGAATTGATGAAACTCAGAAACTACGATTTAGATTTTCAATATGCATATCATATTTGATCGCTATCCTTCATATACTCCTTCCTTATATCAACATACTGTTTTTACAGGATTACTAGAGAGCGATGGGATAATACAACTTGGAGATACAGTTGAGGAAGCTGGAGAAGGGGAAGCAAGTGGAGCTGACCTGCTATTGAAAGAGCTAAAAGTTTTGGCAAGTGTACATCTTTTTATTTCTCATGATTATGTCGGTATATTGATAATCTGCAATTGTGTTATTTGTTCCTTGTTGTGGGCCATGGGATATGTAATTAAAGCTCTTTTCTAGTTTTCATGATCGCAATTTTTTGCGAGTAGCTAGTTAGATACATTTATATCTTTCTTTAACTTTCTATTTATATACGTCTCTCTCTCTCTCTCTTTATCTCTCTTTATATATGTGCATTTATATTGTGTTTGTGTGTATCTAAATGAATAAAGAAATGTATACACCCATATATGTGCATTTATATATCTCTTTATATATGTGCATTTATATTGTGTATACACCCATACAAACATGCTTTAAAAAAGGGAGGAAAAGTGTCCTTTTATTATCATTGTATAGATAGGTACTTCGTGCTAAAGAATATCTATCAGGATTTTATGGATGGCCTAAAGAATCGTGTCCAGAGACAATGTAAGTGATGCTGAAAATCAGCTTGGAGATAGTGTAGTCTGTAATATAACATTTCAGATGCATTTGAGGAACAGCTTCTGAGTAAAGTGGACAACCTGCCAAAACAAGGGCATTGTTTGATGGCCAAATGCACAACAAGATTTACATGCATAGCTGATCTAGCACCTAGAGAACCATACCATCATGATGTTCATGTAATCCACATACATGAACATACATACATAGATGCATGCATGGATTCATATATGCACGCGTGCACACACACACACACACATTGTTTTGGAGAAACCTTTAATATGTAGAGAGAGGTCTCCACATGCATATACATTTACACACATATGTTCATGCAAGCCCGTGTGCGTAGATGCATCATGCATGCATGCACACATACATACACACATACATAGATACATACATACATACATACATACATACATATGCACATACATAGATAGATAGATAGATAGATAGATAGATAGATAGATAGATAGATAGATAGATAGATAGATAGATAGATAGATAGATAGACACATACGTACGTACGTACATACATACATACATATGTACATAAATACTTGCATGCATGCATACATACATACATACAATGCACATGTACACATTTTGCATTTTGTATGTAATCATTGTTGCTTTTTACATGTAATGCAACAAAATACATCTTATCTTTTTTGCATTTTGTGCTAGGCTTCATTATGGCTGAGTTTGCCCTTCACTTTGGGAAGTGATTGATGTTGGAGTTTTAGGTCTGCGGAAGCACACAAAGAGCACAAGGAAGATGAAGTAGCTTGGAGCACATCACACAATATTGAATGTATTACCAAGTGAATGTACAAAGATAAGTGACCCATTTGGGTTATAGGCGTATATACAAGCAGGGGAAAAAGCCTCCTAAAGAAGGAAAAAGATGCCCCGATGGTCCTAGTGTGTTCACACACATCACTATTGAGATATATCAACAAATCCCCCTTGGAAGTGATGTTGTGAACAAGGGGTTGGCACACATGTATAAGGAGTGTGAAGCTATGTGGAAAGATCAATCCACAAAAGGAATTAAGTCCAAAGCTTTGCGGAAAGCTTCAAACTTCTTCCAAGGCAGAGCCTTTGTGAAAAGATTTGCAATGTTATCCTATGTGGGCACATATGCCAAACTGATCTCCCAAGGAGAGAACCTCTCAATGACATAGGTTCTCTCCTTGACATAATGATAATGCACTTCAATGTGCTTTGTGCAAGCATCGAACATAGGATTCTTCAGAACTGCCAATGCGTTTTGACCGTCAGGGAAGATGTTGGTGACAGAAGACTGACCAACAACATCCAAATTAGCCAAAAGGCGTATGATCCACACATGCTCAACAGTCATTGTGAAAGCTTCCCTATAGTGAGCCTCACAACTAGAAGTGGCCTAAGAGTAAAAAAAAAGAATGTAAATTTGGCGGTAGTGATCCCTGCTTGGGATAAAATAATCCAAGTGGCCGGGTACCACTCAAGTAGCGAAAGATGCCCTTAACCACCTGCGAATGCTTGAGACATGGGCAATGCATAAACCTACTCATATGAGAGACAACAAACTGAATATTAGGCTGAGTTATGCATAAGTAAATCAAGGATCCAATAACCTCTTGATAGAGAACAACATCAAATGCATCTCGAGCATCATGAAGACTCAACTAAAACCTGTTTCCATAGGAGTGGCAATAGGTTTGCAATATTCAAAGCCAAAACATTGCAATAATGTGTCAATATATTTTGTTTGACAGTGGACACAAAGCTATTCTTCCATCAACTTGCATAAATTGAATGCCCAAATAATGATGCAAATGTTCCAAATCTGACATCTCAAAAGAGGCATGCAAATCAGCATTAAAATCAGCAATATGCTTCTCATTAAGATCAGTGAGCACCATGTCATTAGCATAGACAACAATGATCAGAAGCACATCATTTGCTTGCTTAATATATAAGGTGCTCTCAGTTGGTCTATTCTCAAAACCATGTGCAATCAAGTAGGCATGTATCTTTTCATACCAAACACGTGGTGCTTGTTTCAAACCATATAATGTCTTTTTCGACTTGCATACTTTTTTTCATGCCCTTTTTGCACAAACCCATGGAGCTGAAATGCATACATTTCTTCATGCAAGTCACCGTTCAGAAACACAATTTTAATGTCAAACTGATGTACATTCCAATGATGATGAGCGGCAAGTGCACAAATGCTATGAACGGTGATCGTTCTGCATGTGGGAGCAAAGGTCTCATCAAAATCAATGCCTCTCTCTTGAGCATAACCTTTTGCAACAAGCCTAGCCTTAAACCTCTCATCTGTTCCATCAGGCTTACGTTTTAGCTTGTATATCCATTTAGTGCCAGTGGCCTTTTTGTTTGAAGGCAAATCACATAAAGGCGAAGTACCATTCTTCATAATAGCATCATATTATGATTGCATAGCAACTATCCAATTTTCTGAATTTTGTGCTTCATCAAAGAAGCATGCTTATTCTCGTCACAAAGACTAGAGGCAGCCATTGCATAGCAACATGATACAAAACAAGCACTATGAGAGCCTGAACGAGTATGCTATGATAGAGGTGGATCTGATTTGCTATCTCGCAAAGTCTGCACCAACCGTTTGGGCATAGTTTTTGCCTCCTCTATATCACCCCTCTCATCAACAAGTGCATCGTGTAAATATGCATAAAAAATGGAATGATCTGCATCATCATGTGAAAGTTGTAAAGGCTTGAAAATTGCCTCATTTGGACCAGCACTTGACTGTCCACCTGTAAAAAGAGGAAGCAAAGTGTCACACACATCCTTGGAGCTAACTGATGTCTCCTTAGTACATGAAAATAATGGCTGAATTGCATCTTCCACAAAAACAACATCACGGCTAATGAAGATGGGTTTAGTCTATGGATGATACATACGATAGCTTTTGCTTTCAGAACTGTATCCGATAAAAATACATTTTACTGCATTGTCATCCAATTTTCTGCGTTACCTGCTGTGATTTGGATTAGATAGAAAATCTAGTTTTTTTTCAATTGAATAATCATGTTAGGGAAGAATCGGTCTAGTTTCAATTTAGCACGTAGTTCTTCAAATTTTCGAGTGTCAAATACAATGATGAGCGGGGTCAAAAATGGATAGCAGTTGTTAATTTGTTTGCTAACCAGAATACATTTTTAAGCTATCAAAATTTTATTAGCAGTTCAGTTTATAGATGTAAACTAAAAAGAATCTAAAAGGTCGTATCCATATAGAAAAGTATATAGCATACTGCTTAAGATGGAGAAATCTAACATGTTAGAACCAATGGACATTATTTTTTGATTCTGCATTTTATGAGAAGATTTTTGATGCCCTATGATTATATGCTTCTACATTGGGAGCTTGTTTTTTGGATGCTTGAAGTTAGCCATTGTTCATGGTTAGTGACTGAAGGAGGCTGTGCGTGATTGTTTTTATCCTGTGTCCTGATTATTTGGTTTGTCTGTCTACTTAGTCTCGACATCCACACATTGCTGCAGAGCGTGGCATATTTTGTAGCCGAACACTCAACTTACGATCCATAACAACCATTGGCTACGACATGGATTATACTCTTGTACATTACAATGTGGATGTGAGTTGTCGCTATCTTCATTTTTGTTCTGATCTTTCTGATTTGTTCAGCCAGAACAACTTTGAATGGCCTCAATAACTGTTGGAACATGTACAGGCGTGGGAGGGACGGGCTTATGAATACGGGATGGAGAATTTAGGGAGCATGGGTTATGCTGTTGAAGGCCTTAGCTTTGATCCTGATCTGGTGGAAGGATTTTAGCAAGTTGTCTGCATATAATGATGCTTTCAGAAGTTCTTATTCTGTGGCAGTGAAGGTTATCTCTTTTTATTAGGTCATAAGGGGCCTTATCATCGATAAGAAGAATGGCAATGTTGTCAAGGCAGACCGTTTTGGTTATGTTAAAAGGGCTATGCATGGCACCAGAATGCTCTCAAACAGAGCTATAAGGTATTGCATCTAGGTCTTAAATGCAGGTTTTATACGAATCTGAGTTCAGGTGTGATTTGCAGTGAGCTCTATGGTCGGGAGTTGGTTGATTTGAGAAATGAAAGTCGATGGGAGTTTCTCAATACACTGTTTTCAGTTTCTGAAGCAGTTATGTACATGCAAGTATGTAACATATTTGTTTATTTATGTTTCAAGCCACTATGTCTAATGCATTTTTTCATTAAAATTTTCTTATATGAGGACAAGCCATTGGCAAGTTTAATGGGATAGTGGAGGAAGAATTGCTTGTATGGAGTGTTGACTATGAGATTCTTAATCGATTCTTATTATTACAAAATTGTTTTGATTTAATGATGAATAAACTCAGATTAATGTATTCACGAGCTGTCTTTGCTTGTGACAATGGGCTGACGCCAAGGATTTAGGCAATCAAACATAAAATCATACTAAATTCAATGGCATGCTTACACGCATGTTTTTTTAGGGATGTGTGAAGTCTTTCTGTATTTCTTTGGATGTCCATGCATGATTGCATAATGGAAAAAAAATCTGACTCTTTGTAAAATGGATTCCCTAAATAAACCCTTATGAATTGCATCATGCTAGGTGATTTCTCTTTAGCAGTTTGGTAGATGCTTGTTTATGGATCATATGTCATGACGTAAATTTTGGTTTATATATGGAGCAACCTTGGCCCCCTTCTCTTTGTAATTTTTTATAATGATTGAGATTAGGGAACCCAAGTCATTTTGTGATCAGGTTCTATTCTCTTATTTATGATTTGAAACATACATCCCTGAACCTTCTGTTAGATTATAATTTATCTGGTGAAGTGTTTATCAATGGTTTGCTAGAGCCAAATGTTCACCTCTCAATAACTTATCATTCCATGTGCAGTGTCCAACCTTTCCATATGCCATATGAGCAGAACTTATTATGGATATCACTAGATTGTATGTCCAAGACATTATAGCCTGGGGGTTTTCCACAGGTTGTAGAGGATAAAGGTCTGTACATGAGAGCATTGGTAAAACACTTTCAATCCCATGGGTAAGAGACCTTTCTTAGAATGTACTGATATTCTTCTTCTTTAGATAATAACTATCTATTAATCAGTAAGGCACCTACTTTTATGATATTGCTGGATCCATTGCAACAAACACAATGAGTAAGAGTCATTTGATGCATTTGGATTATCACAATGATTACCTGACATTTTTTTTCTGAATCAAGGCTCAAAGGAGGGCATGGATAGGTAAAGCAATTTATAACTAGTATCTATTATGAAGCTTTGACTTAATTTTCATAGTTATTTTTGTCTTTTTCATTTAGGTCTTTCCCATTCTCGACTTTTCCTTCTATCTTCTGTCTTCTGATTTATCGAATGCATGGTATTTTTAGGGTACTTTATGGTCTTTGATATATGAGTTTTGCATTATGTTTGCAATCTCATTCATTTATAACTATTAATTATATGCACTTGTCACGGCCCATAGATCTGTCATATGATTAGAAAACTTAGACAAATGTTGGGCTGCATACCTCTTGTTTGCAAATCACAAATG
>CM035432.1:22323879-22401379 GCA_020310875.1 Ceratopteris richardii | reverse complement strand
GACCCCCCCACCAAAAAAAAAAGTTTGAAATACAATATCAAACATGAAACTTATCAAATGTTGGTGAACATTTGCTATCGTTACCAACTGCACTTAAAAATACCTATGTTTGGTCTTTTCGAGTTGCAAGCGGTTGACACACACACACACACACACACACACACACACACACACACACACACACACACACACACATCTATGCGCACACAAAGAGAGAGAGAGAGAGAGAGAGAGAGAGAGAGAGAGAGAGAGAGAGAGAGAGAGAGAGAGAGAGAGAGAGAGAGAGAGAGAGAGAGAGAGAGAGAGAGAGAGAGAGAGAGAGAGAGAGAGAGAGAGAGAGAGAGAGAGAGAGAGAGAGAGAGAGAGAGAGAGAGAGAGAGAGAGACTTTTTTACGTCTATTAGAGGCCAAAATCGGCCTATGAGACAAAACATATACATCAGTATGATCCAATCCACTGTGATCCCAAAAGGAAAATAAAGTGTGAGTACCGCAAACAGGTATAAAAGGAGTGGATAGTAACTGGCATCAAGGGTGTGGGGTGCTATGGGTATGCACTCTATATGCTCAATGGGTGAGATACAAATATGATATGCATAGGGAGGGGTGGCTCGATGCTATCACAACCCACTGAATGCCTGGAGCGGGTGTAGGATATAATGCATCGGTGGGTAAGGCATCATGGCGATCCTCATAATGCTCTGAGCTTCCAAATCGATAGGGGTGCGCTGCTGACGTCTCCGTATCTCCATGTCATGGCGTGCGTGAATCGCCTGAATCTCTCTCTGATGTGGTCGGGCTCTCCGGACTGGGGGTCTCGGTCGTCGACGCTGTTGTCTAAGCTCCTCCGCTCTGTGTAATGTGACACCCCGCATGGAGCTGGGTCCTCGAGTGGCTGTGGGTCTGAAAAAATCTGTAATATAAGTCTGAGGGGGGGGGGGGCAGGTGTATCTCCATCTGCTGCTGGAGGAGTGATGCACGGCCGTGTTGGAGCTCTACTAGGAAACGACCTAGAGGGCGCCGGTCCTCTGTTCCCAATAAAGCCCTGATCTCTCTGGGCCCCCTGAAGAGCTGTGGGTAGCGGTCTTTGATGTCCTCATATGCCTGGCATCTACATGTGTAGTGCTCCTCGTCCTCCACCTCCTCTCTACATATCCTGCATAATCTCTCATCCCTTGGGGTATGTGTGGCTCGCCCAACCTCAATCTCGAGCTGGTGTGATGATACTCTGAGCTGCCCAATGGCCACTCTCTGAGCTGGTGCCATATATGTATCCATGTATCGTGGTCTTTGAATGAAACCATGCGCTGTCACAGTCAGGAAGTGCTCTCTGTAGTGTTGCCTCTTTGTGGGAAGAGGCTCCCGTGGTGCTATCCATGTCTCCCTGACGTGTATCTATAGTAGGCCCTGACGGATGATCCTATTCCTCTCCGAACGAGAGAGGGTAATGTGGGGGGAAGAGAGGGCATACTGAAAAGGGGGGAGATCCGTAATGCTCATGCCATGGTCTGCTAACCATCGGTAAGTCTGTGCATACCATACTCTCTCATGCCGTGTCTCTGCCAAATGTCTAGAGCTCCAAAAGGAAGCCTGATGAGTCTGCTGGTGGGGAGCTCTCTGACTCTCGGAATAAAGGTCACCAACTGGAAGAGGGCCTCCACTAGCATCGGTGGTGTGCCAAGCTAAGCTCGTATAATGTCATGTGGAATGGAGGGCTTGCTGCGCAGCAAGCGTGAGATCATGGTGACCTGGGGCCTCTCAATCCGCGCCCACATCGCCTTTGTGATCCTTGGTGCCCATACTGCCGCTGCGTACATCAATGCGGGTGTCACTAGAGTGTCAAAGAGCCACCCCTTAGTCCAGGGCTCCTGAAAATGTGTTTGAAAGCAGCGTCTCTCCAATCCTGCAAGTGCCGCATAGCCTCGCGTCAATCTATCTCTCGCGGCCTGTGCCATGGAGAATACCCCTGTGCTGCCCGAGAAGGTGACACCTAGGCAGACGTAGGAGTCCACTACCTCTATCTGTCCTCTAGCTGCCGTGAAAGAGGCACGATGGCATACTGTCCTGGAGGTATGGAAGATCATGACCTTGGTCTTGCCAAGGTTCACTGTGTGTCCTTTCTCCATGCAAAAGGTATCGAGCGCCTGTAAATGTGACTGCAACCCCTCCTGTGACTCTGAAAGAAGGACAATGTCATTAGCATATAATAGGATGTGTACTGGCGTACCTCCGAGGTCTCCTTCTTGCCCTCCTGCTCGCTGTATATACTCCGTGATCTCGTCGATGTAGAGACCGAAGAGAGTGGGTGAGAGAGGGCAACCTTGTTTCACACCAATGGTGCTAACAAGGCTGTCTGATAGACCGCCAGGGCAGCGTACCCTGCCTGTGACTTGTGCATACAAAGCGTGGATGGCCCATAGCATGTTTGATGGTAGCTTTAACTCCTAGAGCCTCTGTAGTAGTCTCTCTCGAGGGACCATGTCGAAGGCTTTTGCGGAAATCCACAAAGCAATAGTATAGTCTCTGCTTCCTTGCCTTCGCGCTCTCAATCAAGCAACGAAGCACGAAGATGTGGTCGATGGTGGAGAAAGTGCGGCGGAAGCCTTCCTGGCCGGGTGCTCTGATCCGAGCTGACTCAGCGTGTGTACTGAGCTCTGCCTCTAGTACTGCCCCATAGATCTTGGCGAGGATATCGCCTATCATAATAGTCCTGTAGTTCCCTGGGTCCATCATATCGCCGGACTTATGGATAGGCGTAATGGTATGCATAGTCCATGAGTCGGGTAATCCCTCAACCAAAGCACGGTTGAAGAGATGGGCGATCAAGTGGGAAACTACATCTGCTGCATATATAAAGTGCTCGCCCTGTAGCCCCGTGTGGTCTGCTTAGCAGCCATGCTGTAGCCTATGGATGGCCTGTCGTACCATGCCTGTCGTGAAGAGGGTGGATATCACACGACGCGGTGTGGAAGGAGTCGGCAATGGTGGCTGTCTTGGGACGTCATATAACCTCTGGGCGTAGGTGTGCCAAGTCGGAGGATCTGCTATGGGTGTAGGCATAGTTACCCGAAACGCCGTTTCCGGGGGTCGGAAACGGATCGGCCGTTTCCGCGAACCGTTTCCTCCTGGAAACGCGTTTCCGGACAGTTTTTTTTTGGGGGCCGGGGCAGATTTTTTTTCGACCTCTGTTTTTGGAGGGCTATGCCTCATTTCTTTCGCGCGTTTCCTGTAGCCCGCTGCCCAGCCGACCTATCAGCCTTTGTAGACTGTCTTGCCTTCGTGTGTGGTCTTGCAGCCCCAAAGCTTGTAGGAGAGAGTGAAGACTTCGACCTACGCCTAAAGTGAATTGTGCACAGTGCAACTCTTGCTCCAGCCTCCTTGTTGTAAGTATCATTATCTATGTGCTATCATGCATGATGCATGATCATTGATGCTCTGATTATTGATTTAAGATTGAAGATTTATAATTATCACATTGCAAAATTTGCATTCGTATGTACTATGTAGTACAGTACAGCAAACACACACTGTACACACATACAAGTTGATGTGCTATGTGTATTTGACCATTGACATGCATGCACTATGTAGTACAGTAGAGCACACACATGGACACATCATACATGCAAGTTTATGTGGTTGACATGTAGATTCATGATGTATGCACATTGCACTATGTAGTATAGCACAAGTGACAACACACACACACACACACACATGCAAGTTTATGTGATATGTACACATATCACATAAACTTGCATGTGTGTGTGCGTTGTGCTATACTACATAGTGCAATGTGCATACATCATGAATCTACATGTCAACCACATAAACTTGCATGTATGATGTGTCCGTGTGTGTGCTCTACTGTACTACATAGTGCATGCATGTCAATGGTCAAATACACATAGCACATCAACTTGTATGCGTGTGTGTGTCTGCTGTATTGTTACCTGTACTACATAGAACATACAAATGCAAATTATGCAATGTGCATGTGGCATGTGCCATGTGCCATGTAGTGTGACATTGTATATGATATTTGATATATCATGATTCATTTAAAAATTGAAGTTTTGTATTTCTGAATTTCAGATATTATAATGAGCATTGAGCATGGCTCCTGATCCATATTGGAGATATGTTCAAAAAATTGGATCATACTCAGGAGGAGGAGGTTCTAGAAGATGGAAATGTTCTTTTTGTGGATATGAGAAGACCGGATCGGTCACAAGGGTGAAAGACCACCTTGCAAAAGTCTCATGCAAAGACATTGCACCTTGTATGGCTGTCCCAGATGATGTCTTTGCTGCTCTTCAAGGATGGAGAAAGATGAGACTAGGAATCCATGATTCTACCGATCGTGATGAGTCGCAAGAAGTAGGGGACTCCTCTGTGCCATCAGCAATACCTTGCAGCTCTAATGTTTCTATGACAAAAAGACAAAGAAGTGAAGAGGGAACTAGTGAAGGACCAAGTGCGGTACGAACTCCTTTGCCAAAGGGTCCAAGTATGTATAAGAAAGGATCACTTGGAGAAGCTAGCTTAAAAGCTAGTATGCAAAAAGTGCATATAAAAGAGGCAACAAAGGAAATGAGACGCTTATTCATACGATGTGCTATTCCTTTTAATGTTGCAAGAACCACACAATGGAAGAGATTTGTAAAAGCCACATCTCGCATTGGATATGAGTGGGAGGGTCCATCAGGAGAAACCCTTCGCACTATAGAATTGAAAAGAGAAAAAGCATGCATTATGGGACAGCTTGATTACTTACAGGATGCATGTAGAAAATATGGATGCAACATTTTATGTGATGGATGGTTAGACATCCGAAAAAGAAACGTATATAATGTTCTTATTTCTTCATGCATGGGAACAATGTTTTGGAGAGCCATTGATGCATCTACAGCTGGTCTCACTGTTACAGGTAAATTGGTAATATTTAATTGTACATTCCTTACTTTCATTCTTTCATGTGTCTTGTATCATGTATGATGTCACATATTCACATGTGGTAATTGAACCATACTTTGTTATTTTACAGGTGCTTTTTTATACACTCATATAAAGAAGGTGATTGAGGAGATTGGACCAGAAAATGTGGTCCAAGTGATTACAGATAATGGGAGTAATTGTGTCTCTATGGGGAACATTTTGCAGGATGAGTACAAAAAAATCGTTTGGACCCCATGTGCATCACACTGTCTAGATCTTCTCATGGAAGATATAGGCAAGATTGAGTGGGTATTTGTCATCTTCAAACGGGCAAAGAGTATTGTGAAGATGGTTACCAAAAGACCAAAGGTTCTTTCTATGTATCGTGCTAATAGCACTTTGGAGATTTTGAAGCCATCCGCAACACGATTTGCATATATGTTCATTGTCTTGGAGCGTCTTATTCGTGTACGTCCCAATTTGATACGTACCATCAGTTCTGAGGAGTGGATAAGATGGGATAAGAGCACCACACCAAAATTCATGGATTTTAAAAGAAACATTTTAGATGAGGATTGGTGGCTTAGTGCAGAAGCTTTGGTAAAGACATTGCAACCAATCTACATAGTATTACGCATTACGGATATGCAAAGGAGCACTCTTGGACTCTTATATGAGTATATGGACAAAATAGGAGAGTCCTTGAGTAAGAACACATACTTGGCTCCTCAGAAGTAAGTTCTAAATTCTTAATTTGTAAATTTTAACTTGCTTAAAGCCTTTTATTTGAATTTGATCCATCATTCATGAATGGAGATTTATTTGATTTTTTCCTCTAATAAGGATTTCTTGTTGCATTATGAATTTTGCAGGATAGAGAGTATTCGAGATGTGTGGAATGCACGTTGGAATTGGTTCCATAAACCAATTCATGCAGTGGCACATATATTGCATCCTCTATGGCGTGGTCCTCATCAGCTTGGAAACGATGAGTTGGATAGTGGTTTTGAGGAGTATGTTGAGCGTTGGATAGGTATTATGAATCATAATTTATGAATGAATCATGATTCATGATTATTGACTTTTTATTTATGGATAATGAATCATGATAGATGGGGATATCGACATGCAAACTCGAATTGAGGATGAGATGCTGGTGTATAGAAACCATCGTGGCAAATTTGGAAAGGCCACTGCACTTTTACGCGAGTCTCAGTTGAGACCGGTTTCGTGGTGGGAAAAATATGGTGATAAAACACCTATTTTGGTAATGGTCTTGTTTCCTTAGTGACAACTATCAACTTACCATTTCAATATTTTCAAATTTCAATTCTTTATGAATCATATACTTACATTATGTTTTCTTCTTTTTGTAAATTATGACAGAAACGGCTAGCTCTCCGAGTTCTTTCACAAGATTGTGGTGCAGGACCTTGTGAAAGGAACTGGAGTACATGGTCCCTCTTTCATACAAAAAAGAGGAACAAACTCACTACGCGACAACTTGAGGATTTGGTGTTTTGCAATGCAAATTTGGCATTGTTGGAAAAAATATCCCATTCTCCTGATCCTATGGAGGTCAATGTTGATACAATCAACATTGATCAGACACTTAGTATACCAGACATTCCCGCGGAGGAGAGGGATATTTATGCACTACTCTATGAGGAGTCATTCCAGTTTGTGCATGATACACGATCTCGCCGACGAGGAGATCCATCGTCATCAGCCTATGTGCAGCAGAGGGTGACTGAGCATGATGATTCATCATCCTCTTCTTCAGCGGCATCCTCAGATATTGGAGATGATCAGTCAGATGATGAGCCATTATATGATGATGATAGTGATGGCCATGGAGCTGATTCTCAGTAGTTCAGTGTGTATTTCCTTTTTTGGATGGATCATAGATTCATGATTGACATTGACATTGACATTGTACTTACTACTATTGTAGATCATTTTGGTTTGATGCCACATGGATGATGGATGATGTATGATGTTTGTTAGTAGTATCATGTTACATGGATGACATTGATGGTTGATTATCATGTTGACAGTTGATGTTTCATTATGTTCTAACTTTTCATATCTGATCATTGGAATTTGGTGTTTCTAGCAGACTTTAGTTTGAAGTTTGAACATTGATGTGCATTTTGTACTTCAATATTTTGACTAAAGTCTGAAATTAAAAGGATCTATGAGCTTAAGTATTTAACTTTTTAATTCTTGGTTTGAAATTTAAAGCTTAAGCCTTGAATGTTCAATGGATTATGGATATTGTAATTACTAATTTGTCAATGAACTGTAAATACACAATGTGCACGCGGACACACCATGTCACACACCTAAACATTATATATATATATATATATATATATCCGTTTCCCGTTTCCTACCGTTTCCAAATTTTTGGAAACTCCGAAACTCCGTTTCCAGCCGGTCCGAACCGAACGTTTCCACCCGTGCTGGTAACTATGGGTGTAGGTGGGCGTGGCTCACGTAGTGCCCTCCACGCGGTGGCACAATCCCTACTCATGAGAAGGTCGATCAACTTTGCCTCATGTCGCTCCTCGAAAGCTCGCCGCTTCCGGCGTGTGAGGGCTCGCATCTGTCGTCGTGCCTCCCTCTCTGTGATGGATCCCAAGATACTTTGTGCTCTGAGATGTCGGTATAGTCGCCTACACTCCTCATCGTACCATCTATTCTGGGGTGTATGCCCCAGCTGTGTCGAATGTGCATTGCTGTGGGTGGTGTATGGGAAGTTGAGAGTAGCAGATGTATGGAGGATCGAGGAGAAGTGGGCGGTGAGGGTGTCCAAGGAGGTAGAGGGATCAAGGGAGTTGAGAGAGAGAGAGAGAGAGAGAGAGAGAGAGAGAGAGAGAGAGAGAGAGAGAGAGAGAGAGAGAGAGAGAGAGAGAGAGAGAGAGAGAGAGAGAGAGAGAGAGAGAGAGAGAGAGAGAGAGAGGAAAGAAAGAAAGAAAGACATTTTAACATCTATTAGAGACCAAAATCGGCCTATGAGACAAAACATATACATCAGAATGATCCAATCCACTGTGATCCCAAAAGGAAAATAAAGTGTGGGTACAAAACAGAATATAAAAGGAGTGGATAATAGCTGGCATCAAGGGTATGGGGTGCTATGGGTATGCACTCTATATGCTCAATAGGTGATGTACAAATATGATATGCATAGGGAGGGGAGGCTCGGTGGTGTCATTATGCTCTAAGTGGCTGGAGTGGGTGTAGGATATAGTGCATCGGTGGGTAAGGCATTGTGGCGATCCTCAAAATGCTCTGCACATCGAGATCGACAAGGGTGTGCTGCTGACGTCTCCGTATCTCCATGTCATGGCGTGTGTGGATTGCTTGAATCTCTCTCTAGTGGGGACGGGCTCTCCGAAGTGGGGGTCTCAGTCATCGGTGCTGTCGTCTAAGCTCCTCTGCTCTCTGTAATGTGACACCCTGCGTCGAGCTGGGTCCTCGGGTGGCTGTGGGTCCGAAAAAATCTGTAATAGAAGTCTGGGGGGCCTAGTGTATGTCCATCCGTTGCTAGAGAAGTGATGCATGGTGGCATTGGAGCTCTACTAGGAAGCGACCTAGAGGGCGCTGGTCCTCCGTCTCCAATAAAGCCTTGATCTCTCTGGCCCCCTGAAGAGCTGTGGGTAGCTGTCTCTGATGTCCTCGTATGCCTGGCATCTACATGTGTGGTGCTCCTCGTCCTCCACCTCCTCTCGGCATAACCTGCATAATCTCTCGTCCCTGGGGGTATGTGTCGCTCACCCAACCTCAATCTCGAGCTGGTGTGATGATACTCTGAGCTGCTCAATGGCCACTCTCTCTGCTGGAGCCATGTATGTATCCATGTATTGTGGTCTCCGAATGAAACCATCCGCTGTCACAGTTAGGAAGTGCTCTCTGTAGTGTTGCCTCTTTGTGGGAAGAGGCTCCCGTGGTGCTATCCATGTCTCCCTGACGTGTATCTGTAGTAGGTCCTGAGGGATGATCCTGTTCCTCTCCGAACGAGAGACGGTAATGTAGGGGGAAGAGAGGTCATACTGAAAAGGGGGGAGATCGGTAATGCTCATGCCATGGTCTGCTAACCATTGGTAGGTCTGTGCACACCATACTCTCTCATGCCCTGTCTCTGCCAAATTTCTAGAGCTCTCAAATGCAAGCGTGGTGAGTCAGCTGGTGGGGAGCTCTCTGACTCTAAGATTAAGGTCACAAGCTGAAAGAGGGCCTCCACTAGCATCGGTGGTGTGCCAAGCTCAGCTAGTATAATGTCGTGTGGAACGGAGGGCTTGCTGCGGAGCAAGCGTGAGACGGTGACATGGGCCTCTCAATCCGCGTCCACATCGCCTCCGTGATCCGTGGTGCCCATACTGCCGTTGCGTACATCAATGCGGGTGTCACTAGAGTATCAAAGAGCCACCCCTTAGTTCGGGGCTCCTGAAAATGTGGCTGAAAGCAGCGTCTCTCCAATCTTGCAAGTGCTGCATAGCCTCGCGTCAATCCATCTCTCGCTGCCTGTGCCATGGAGAATACCCCTGTGCTACCCGAGAAGGTGACACCTAAGTAGACATAGGAGTCCACTACCTCTATCTGTCCTCCCTCTACGGTGAAAGAGACGCGATGGCGTACTGTCCTGGAGGTATGGAAGATCATGACCTTGGTCTTGCCAAGGTTCACTGTGAGTCCTCTCTCCATGCAGAAGGTATCGAGCACCTGTAAATGTGACTGTCACACCTCTTGTGACTCTGAAAGCAGGACAATGTCATCAGCATATAGTAATATGTGTACTGATGTACCTCCGAGGTCTCCTCCTAGCCCTCCTGCTCGCTGTATATAATTCGTGATCTCCTCGATGTAGAGACCAAAGAGAGTGGGTGAGAGAGGAAAACCTTGTTTCACACCAATGGTGCTAACAAGGCTGTCTGTAGGCCGCCGGGGCAGCGCACCCTGCCTGTGACTTGTGCATACAAAGCATGGATGGCCCATAGCATGTCTGATGGTATCTGTAACTCCTGGAGTCTCCGTAGTAGTCTCTCTCGAGCGACCATGTCGAAGGCTTTGCGGAAATCCACAAAGCAACGGTATAGTCTCTGCTTCCTCGCCTTCACGCTCTCAATCAAGCAACGAAGTACGAAGATATGGTCGATAGTGGAAAAAGTGCGACGCAAGCCTGCCTGATCCGAGCTGCCTCAGCGTGCGTATTGAGCTCTGCCTCTAGTACTGCCCCATAGATCTTGGCCAAGATGTGGCCTATCATAATAGTCCTGTAGTTCCCTGGGTCCATCATGTCATCGGACTTATGGATAGGCGCAATGGTATGCATAGTCCACGAGTAAGGTAATCCCTCAACCAAAGCACGATTGAAGAGATGGGCGATCAGGTGGGAAACTACATCGACTTCGTATATAAAGTGCTCGCCCTGTAGTGCTGTGTGGTCTGCTGAACGAGTCAGGTAATCCCTCAACCAAAGCACGGTTGAAGAGATGGGCGATTAGGTGGGAAACTACATCGACTGCGTATATAAAGTGCTCGCCCTGTAGTCCTGTGTGGTCTGCTGAATGGCCATGCTGTAGCCTATGGATGGCTTGTCGTACCATGCCTGCTGTGAATAGGGTGAATATCACAGGACGTGGTGTTGGAGGGATCGGCAATGGCAGCTGTCCTGGGATGTCATATAACCTATGGGCATATGTGTGCCAGGTCTAAGGATCTGCTATGGGCGTAGGTGGGCGTGGCTCGCGTAGGGCCTTCCACGCAGTGGCGCAATCCCTGCTCATGAGAACGTCAAATAGCACTGCCTCCTGTCGCTCCTCGAAAGCTCGCCGCTTCCGGCGTGTGAGGGCTTGCATCTGTCGTCGTGCCTCCCTCTCTGTGATGGATCCCAAAATACTCTGTGCTCTGAGATGTCGGTATAGTCGTCTACACTCCTCATCGTACCATCTATTTTGGGGTGTATGCCCCAGCCGTGTCAGATGTGAGGTGCCGTGGGTGGTGTATGGGAAGCTTAGAGTAGCGGATGTGTGGAGGATCGAGGAGAAGTGGGCGGTGAGGGTATCCAATGGGGCGGGGGGATCAAGGGAGTAGATGCGCTCTCGAACATGGGAACTATAGATATGTGCTAACTCATGTCTAAAGTGAATGGTGGTATGGGCATGTGGCGGTATGGTGGCAGGGTGGGATATGCATGGTGTGCCGCGTAGGGATAGGGCGAGATATGCGTGATAAGCTCCAATCGGTGTGGGTAGGATGGTGAATGAGGTGATGAGATGTGTCCCCTCCGGGGTTCGATAACATAGTCTACCACACTGTCTCCATGCGGTGTCGTGGGTGGAATGCAGGTGAGACCACCCGAGGTGGGCCAGGTCGCCAACCCATTATATATAATGAGACAATGTGCTGCTCCCATCTGGAGTAGGTGTTGTCATGGACAAAGGAAACCATCCTGAACCTTAGATTCCATGTGAACCTTGTATCTCATGATTGGTTCAGAATTAGGAGAAACTAATGCTTCCATTGCGTTCAGAACGTGCCAAAACCCTAAGATCGATTGTCTACTTGCCTGATTCAGATATCCAGAGCTCATGTTTCGAATTGATGACATCATCGATGACATCATCAATTCGTAACCGCCTTTCATGAACCGCCCTTGAAAACCTATATAATGAAGGGTTGGCCACATTCATAATCAGTCTTGCCAATACCAGTCTTGGGAGCTCAAGGAGTCGTGACCGCCAAGTAAGTACTCTTCAAGTTCTAGTTCTAGTCCTTGTCTTGTTCCTTGTTCTAGTTTAGTTCTTGGACATCCTATCTTGTCCCCTTGTAATCTCGTAGTACGAGATCCTGTCGAGTTCTTTCGTGTATCCAGTTCATCTCCCGGAAGGGAGTTCTTGTATTCCAGATATCTTGTCTCATACTTACGATCCCGGGTTGTGGGATCTCCTGTATCATCTCTAGTCCAGTTTTCCATACCTATTGGTCCCGGGTTGTGGAACATCTAGTATCAGACACATATTCTTGTATCATTTTCCCTACGTGGGTGTTCATGTAATCATAAGTGTATTTCGGAAATCTTGTCTACTGTAGTCAGAGAGCACAATCTAGTGCTCCCCTGTCATTTTGGCAAGACTAGCTTCAATCCAAGACTAGTCATCATGGAGAATGCTTATGAACAGATTGTAGCAACACCTCAGAGTCTCCAACAACAAGTCGAAGACCTAACTCATCGACATACACAAATCGAGATGGGACATCCAGGGCATGTAGGTGCACTCCTCCAAGAACGAATCGGGAGTCTTCAGACAAATCAAGGGAGTATGCAAGTAAATCAACGACCTAGTACATCCTTCATGAGGGAACCGAAGATCTGCATGCCAGAAAAGTTCGATGGTGATCGCACAAAGTTCCGGGGATTCTTGCAACAAGTCAAATTGTACATCCGTATGCAGCCTGATAGATACCTTGATGATGCATCCAAGGTCGGTTTTGTTGGAACCTTGCTCTACAGTCAAGCATTATCATGGTTCGCCCCAATCCTGGAGAAGGATCTGGCCGTACTTCATGACTATGAGGGGTTTCTTAGACAGCTCATGGCTACATTTGGAGATGCAGACACGAGTCGAGTGGCAGAAACAAAATTTCGGAAGCTACGTCAAGGTAACCGCCCTGCCTCTACCTATGCATCAGAATTTAGGCAGCTAATACGTGACCTCACTTGGCATGAAGATTATTTCATAAGCCAATTTAGATGGGGCTTAAGGGATGATGTGAAGGACCTTCTACTCACGATGCCAGAGGTGAAGACATTGAATGAATACATCAACCAAGCCATTCAATCTGATAACCGCCTTTTCGAAAGGAAACAAGAAAAACAAGTAGAAGGAAGACCTCGCCAATGGAAACCTTTCCAGCCTACTCCTAGAGATGAGCCTATGCCCGAACCTATGCAGATAGATGTAACTAGGTTCTAGCCTCTAACGCCACAAGAGAAACAAAGAAGGAGGGATAACAAATTATGTCTATATTGTGGAAACCCTGGTCACATTGCAGTTAATTGTCCCAACAAGAGAACGAACTCCAAAGTTGCAGCCACCCTTGTAGAGCAGGGAAACGAGGAAGTCCAGTTGTAAAAGAGACCATACAGCCGGACCATGATATAAGAAAGGGTCTCATAATTCCATCCACACCCGTAGAAACATGTCTTGCCCCTGTCAAGTTAATCATGTCTAAGAAGACCCTTTCCTTTATAGCTCTGGTAGATTCAGGAGCGTCCTCATGTTTCATTGATGAAAGACTCGTTAAGAAGCATGGAATTCCAGTACTTCGGAAGAACAGACCAGTAGTAGCTGAAGTAGTAGATGGACGGACTCTAGCATCGGGGAATATAACCATGGAAACCATACCACTAAGAGTACGTCTTGGTGACCATGATTCACACATATTTTTCAATGTAATATCGAGTCCAGTAAATATGGTTAGCATCGGAATGCCGTGGTTAAAGAAACATAATCCAAAAATTAATTGGGAGAATAATAAAATTACCCCTCAAGATATCCGGAGGAACCCAACATATGTCGGAGCCAAAGCCTTCATACATGCAGTAAGGAAGGAGCCGACATATATGGTCTATGCCATACCAGCTCAAGAATCTAAGAAAGATGATCCATTGCAGCTACCCAATCAGTACAAAGGCTTTGAAGATGTTTTTGAAAAGAAGAATGCGGACATCCTTCCAGAGCATAGACCCTATGATTGTGCCATAGAACTTCAAGAGGGAGCACAACCGCCCTTTGGACCAATCTACAGACTATCCTCAGAGGAACTTACAGAACTACGCAAGAACATTGATGAGAATCTAGCAAAGGGGTTTATGAGACACTCAAAGTCTCCAGCAGGAGCTCCTATCTTATTTGTAAAGAAGAAGGATAGGACTCTCTGGATGTGTGTAGACTATTGTGGATTGAATAAAGTCACTATAAAGAACAGATACCCTCTACCACTCATATCCGAGCTCTTGGAACGCCTTGGAAAAGCAAAATTCTTCACGAAGATTGACGTTCGAGGAGCTTACAACCTTGTCAGGATCAGAGAAGGAGACGAATGGAAGATAACATTTCGGACAAGGTATGGCCATTTTGAATATGTAGTTATGCCATTTGGTCTCACAAATGCTCCAGCTTTCTTCCAACATATGATGAATGATATCTTCCGAGAATATTTAGATGATTTTGTTGTAATATACCTTGACGATATCATGATATTTTCCAAAAATCTAGAGGATCATGAATGCCATGTAAAGATAGTCTTAGAGAAACTAAGAGAAAAAGGATTATATGCGAAATTGGAGAAGTGCTCTTTCCATAAGACAGAAGTGGAATTTTTAGGTACATTGTATCAGATAAAGGAATTTTTATGGACCCTAAGAAGATTGAGACAATCCTTGATTGGCAACCACCTTCATGTGTTCGAGATGTACAATGTTTTTTGGGTTTTGCCAGTTTCTACAGGATATTCATCAGAGATTACTCCAAGATAGTAACACCTCTTACCAAGCTTACGGGGAACTCCAAATTCTCTTGGACCAAAGAAGCAGAAAAGGCCTTTCAGACCTTGAAATCAGCATTCACCACCGCCCCAATTCTAGTTCATCCTGATTCCAGTAAGCCCTTCTTCCTTGAGACAGATGCATCAGACTTTGCTCTAGGGGCCATTCTTTCCCAATATGGAGATGATGGACACCTACATCCAGTTGCATATCATTCAAGGAAGTTTTCCCCTCCAGAAATTAATTATGAAATTCATGATAAAGAACTTCTTGCCATAGTAGACGCGTTTGATACCTGGCTTCATCATCTAGAAGGAGCAGCTCATAAAGTCATTGTGTATTCAGATCACAAGAACCTAGAATATTTTCTGACCACCCGTAATCTCGATGGAGTAACTTTTTATCCAGATTCGACTTTGTCATCACATACCGTCGAGGACGTCATCAATGTTAGTCAGATGCCCTGTCTAGAAGATCTTACCTTGCACCAAAGAAGGGGGAAGAGGCCTTTGATCAACAAGAGATTGAAGAGCTCAAGCCTGAGCATCTCCACTTAGTAGCAATCTCCTAAAGCCATCATGAAGATTCAGCCTTGAATCAGTTGATCCGTGAGAATCTACCACAGGATGAATTGTTTTGTAACGTTAAGCAGAAAGCTCAAGAAGGAAAACTCCAAGAAGTAAACGAATTTCAAGAAAAAGATGGGCTACTACTCTATAAGAACCTGTTGTATGTCCCTCCAGGAAAGCCCAGGATCCAAGTACTTCAACAACTCCATGACAACCTTGCAGCAGGACATTTTGGAGTGAACAAAACAATAGAACTCATATCAAGGGACTTTTGGTGGCCTCAGATGTGGAAGGAAGTCAAAGAATACATTCGAACCTGTGATACTTGCAATAGATCTAAGGTACCCTGACATAAACCTCATGGCCTCTTGCAACTTCTACCTATTCCAGAAAGGCCATGGGCTTCATTGTCTATGGATTTCATCACAGATCTACCAAAGTCAGATAAGTATGATGCCATTCTTGTTATTGTGGATAGATTTACAAAGATGGCACACTTCATTCCAACTACCAAGACATTCACAGGTGCAGCCACTGCTAGACTTTTTCTCAAGTATATATTTAGGCTTCATGGATTGCCTGATGACATTGTCAGTGATCGAGGTCCACAGTTCATATCCAGCTTTTGGAACAGTCTTTGCAAGCTCCTTGGTGTTCAAGTTAAACTATCCACATCAAATCATCGACAGACTGATGGACAAACAGAACGGGTGAATCAAGTCTTGGAGCAATATCTCCGTTGCACTAGCAACTATCATCAAAATGATTGGTTTGAGCTTTTACCCTTTGCAGAGTTTGCTTATAACAATAGTGTTCATGCATCTACCAAGCAGACTCCCTTCTTTGCAAATTATGGACAACATCCAAGAATGGATATACAACTCTCAAATCATGTCAAGAATCCAGCTGCTAGAGACAAGGCCCAGTACCTGATGGACATTCACAAAGAACTCAAGGAAGAGATCCATAAAGCTCAAGAACAATATAAGTACTATGCAGATCAACATCGTGTCGAGAATCCATTGTATCAAATTGGGGATAAAGTATGGTTACTCAGAAACAATTTGCAAACCTCAAGACCTTGTGCAAAGTTAGATCATCAAAGATTTGGTCCATTTACCATCTTGGCCAAGATTAATCCAGTCACCTTCAAGCTCCAGTTACCAAGTACTATGAGAATACATCCAGTTTTCCATGTATCCATGTTGGAACCATATCAGATTTCACCCTTGAGGGGGCAGAGACCTAGTCCTTCTCCACCTATCGAGATTGATGATCATGAAGAGTTTGAAGTCGAGCATGTCCTAGATTCCAGAATATCTCGAGGAAGATTGGAATACCTTATTCATTGGAAAGGGTATGACATCAGTGATCGTACTTGGGAACCTGCAGAAAACCTTCAGAGAGCACCAATCAAAGTTCGAGAATTCCACAAGAGAAATCCAACGAAGCCAAGACAAGATAACATGACCGCTCCTCTTGGAACTCGTCGCTTGAGGGGGAGGTAATGTCATGGACAAAGGAAACCATCCTGAACCTTAGATTGCATGTGAACCTTGTATCTCATGATTGGTTCAGAATTAGGAGAAGCTAATGCTTCCATTGCGTCCAGAACGTGCCAAAACCCTAAGATCGATTGTCTACTTGCCTGATTCGGATATCGAGAGCTCATGTTTCGAATTGATGACATCATCAATTCGTAACCGCCTTTCATGAACCGCCCTTGAAAACCTATATAAGGAGGGGTTGGCCACATTCATAATCAGTCTTGCCAATACCAGTCTTGGGAGCTCAAGGAGTCGTGACCGCCAAGTAAGTACTCTTCAAGTTCCAGTTCTAGTCCTTGTCTTGTTCCTTGTTCTAGTCTAGTTCTTGGACATCCTATCTTGTCCTCTTGTAATCTCGTAGTACGAGATCCTGTCGAGTTCTTTCGTGTATCCAGTTCATCTCCCAGAAGGGAGTTCTTGTATTCCAGATATCTTGTCTCATACTTACGATCCCGGGTTGTGGGATCTCCTGTATCATCTCTAGTCCAGTTTTCCATACCTATTGGTCCCGGGTTGTGGGACATCTTGCATCAGACACATATTCTTGTATCATTTTCCCTACGTGGGTGTTCTTGTAATCATAAGTGTATTTCGGAAATCTTGTCTACTGTAGTCAGAGAGCACAATCTAGTGCTCCCCTGACAGGTGTCGGCATTATGAGGTGGGTGTGGCGGTGTAGACTGAGGCTCTGAGTGTAGACCTGTCCTGGATGGTGTGAAGCATCTGAGGGTCATCAAAGTCATAGATATCACACTGATGTCTCTGAGTGCGGGCATTGAAGTCTCCTACAAGAAAGACTTCGCCCATCCCGGTATACTCCATAATGGTGTCACTGAGGAAGTCATATGGCGATGCGGTGTCTTGTCCCTCCCTCTCTGAGGGCTGCTCAGGGGAATGTGTGAAGCGCGAGTTGATGGGTGCAATATAGAAGACGACGAAATACAGTGCTCTCTCCTCTAATAGCTGGAGGCATATCCACATGAATGGTGCCTCTTGGTCTCTGGCTACCACGTGTACCCTGTCTATAGAGCACAGTTGCTACTTCTGATCCTCGTGTGGTGTGCTGTCTTATCTGTCGGCGGTGAATTGACTCCCACATATAGCCCTCAATCCTCAGTAGGTTCCTCCCCAGGCTCTCGTGTGTCTCTGTCAAGAAGATCATGTCTCTGCCCTCCATCACGTCCTCGAGGCGTCCTGTATGTGTCCATGAAGATCCATTGCAGTTCCAGATTGCAAAGCGCACGTCGAGCTGTGCTGTCTCATAGGCTGCGAATCCCTAGTCAATTGGTTGTCCATCGATGATGACACGACCGTCTTTGTATAGGGCACGATGTCCCTCCCGTCGGGCCTGGAGGACAGGTGGCATGCATGCGCGTTTGTGCTCTACCTGCATCCGTGTGAGGTCGTCATCCAAATAGATCGGGGTGCCCCGTGTAGTGCGTAGTACTGCTCGTTGTCTCAGGAAGTCTCTCCTATTGGCCTCATCCGAGAACTCAAGGATAAGTGCTCTGCTCCGCATAGTGTCTCGTCCTGCTCTCCAGGCTCTAGTGAAAGGAAGAGGCTCATCCATGCGGTGTCCAAGTAGTGTGCACAAGCGACGCTCGTCCTGCTCCGGTGATGCATCTGTCTCTGTGAGGCCAGAGACACGAACATTGAGCCTTCGGGCTTGTCGCATCCGCTCCTCCTCAATGGTGGTGTGTACTATGTGGATCTCCTCATGGTGGGTGTTCTTTTTTGCTTCCTGTCAAGGTTTTTCTTGACAGCTTCGACCCATCCATCTTTTTTAGTCTCAAGCTCGCTCTGAACCATCTCTATGCACCCTTTCTTTATAGTCGTCCGAATGTCCTCTAGGTGTGGGGCAATCTCCCACTCCTCACGTATGCTGTCCAGTTTCATCTTCATATCACTAAGCCGAGTGTGCAACTCCTCCTGATTCTATGAGTGCTTCTTGCGGATAGCAAGAAGCTCCTCCCGCAGGGACTTGTTTTCCTTCTCCAATGCGGTTACTTTTGCTTCAAGAGCGACGACTTGGCAGGTAACCCCGTCAGTCCAGAATCTCCTTCTTTTTTATGTTTCCCTATCAACTCTCGAAGAGTATGCTCTAAGGTGGCCAATGGTTCCTTCAACTTGGGAGCCATAGAGAGAGAGAGAGAGAGAGAGAGAGAGAGAGAGAGAGAGAGAGAGAGAGAGAGAGAGAGAGAGAGAGAGAGAGAGAGAGAGAGAGAGAGAGAGAGAGAGAGAGAGAGAGAGAGAGAGAGAGTACTAATGATTTTACAAGAGACAGCAGGAAATGGAAAAAGAGTAAAATAGGCAGATAGTGGACAATAGTACAAAGCCCCTGAAACCCTAAAGTAGAGTTTCAGAAACTTCAAAACTGAACTGTGAAAATTCTAAAACGGAGCTTCAGAAACCCTAAAACTGAGGTGCAGGAACCCGAAAACTGAACTGCTAAAACCCTAAAATAGGGTGGCACAGAGAGAAAGAAAGAAAGAAGAAAGAAAGTCATATTAACGTCTTCTGGAGGCCAAACTTGGCCTATGAGACAAAAACCATGTACAAGTGTAGTAACCCTGTGTAGAAGATAAAATGAAATAAAAAGTATATCTCTACACAAAGCTATATAGGGCTGGAAAAGGCTGGGGAGACGTGGCTCTGACTCTGCAGATAGTGGCCACCTAATACATGGGGGGATCCAAAATGTGAGTAAAACGCCCTAGCTAGTGGTGATGGGTGGAGGTGGGTGTAGTATGTGGTACATCGGTGGTGGTCTGAGTGCCTCTTGAAGGAAGACAACCCAGGGGGTGGTGGTACGCCTATGCTCCATCATGTGGTCGTAGGCAATCCTGATGCGTGAGATATCCTCCTGATATAGTCGTGGTCTACGATATCCGCCCATGTGTGGTCGGCGCCGTGCTCTCTGTGTTGCTGCGTGGTGTAGCGTGAGCCCTATAGATGGACCTCTCTGATGTAGCTCAACTCGCTGAAAGAACTGCGTAATGGTATGCTGGGTACTCACCCGTGGCTGATGTATGGGCTGTAGTGACCGCTCTCCCCTCTCGTATGCTGCTGTGGAAAAGCGTCCCAAGCGTCTCTGGTCTCCCATAGTCATGCACAGCTGGAATGACTCCTCGATCTGGAACTGTGCTCGTAGGTCTAAGTATGCTGGACATTTGATAACAAAATGCTCCTCACTCTCTACCTCTGTCTGGCATATTGGGCACCACCTCTCCTCACGGGGGACTCCCCTGGACCGACCCCTCTCAATCTCGAGCTGATGTGATAAAAACCGGAGCTGCCCAATGACGACTCGTAGGTGGTGGGGAAGGTAGGTCTGCATGTATCTCGGAATCTCGATGAAGCCCGTGCCCGATATATGTAGAAAATGCTCGCGGTAGTAGAGCATTTTCGGTGGCAATGTACTCCTAGGGCTCACCCATGTCCTCTGTATGTATGTATGCCATATCTCTTGACGAATGATCCTATTCCTCTCTTGATGAGAGAGCGAGTAGGTGGCTGCATGAGAGTCGTACTGTAGTGGTGGTAGCCTGTCTATGTCAAAGCCATGATGGGCAAGCCAGTCTCGTATCTCTGCATACCATGAGGAGGTGTTGCCTGCTAATGCCATATCACGTGATGCTTCGAAAGCACGATAAACAATGCGCTCTCTATCCATGCTCTGAAGTCTGTGTAATAGGCATACTGTCTCGAATAGTGCCTCAACTAGCATCGGTGGAGCGAGCTCTTTTCTAATGATATCATGTGGTACTGAAGGCTTGCTGCGGATAAGTCTGGCAATCATGAGGATCTGTGGCCTCTCTAATGCTGTCCATACTGATGTAGCTAATCCTGGTCCCCATATGGCTGCCCCATACATGAGCGCTGGCGTAACCAAAGTGTCAAAGAGCCACCCCTTTGTGCGGGGCTCCTGAAAATATGCCTGGTGGCACTGTCTCTCCATCAAAGCTAGTGCTGCGTACCCACGTGTGATGCGGTCACGGGCTGCCTGAGCCATAGAGAAGACCCCTGATGCTGCTGTAAATGTCACCCCCAAGTAAACATATGATCCGACCACCTCGATCGGTCCACCTGCTTCTGTGAACAAACTATGTCTACATACCTGTGCTGATGTATGAAAGATCAAGACCTTGGTTTTACCAAGGTTCACAGATAACCCTCTGTGTCTGCAAAAGTCATCTAGGCCGTGTAGATGATGCTGTAGAGCTTCTGTAGACTCTGAAAGCAGTACAATATCATCAGCGTATAAAAGAATATGGACAGTGGACTCGTGTAGCTCAATACCATCTCCCCCCTGCTGCTGTATGAAGTCCACTATCTCATCAATGTAGAGACAAAAGAGGGTGGGTGAGAGAGGGCATCCTTGCTTCACCCCGATAATGCTAGCAAGTGGATCAGATAAGCCCCCAGGACATCTGACTCTACCAGATACTCTCTCGTATAAGGCGTAGATCCCCCATATCATCTCCTCCGGAGCTCCGATGTCAAGTAGTCGTCTGAAGAGTCGATCCCTGGGAACAGTGTCAAATGCTTTGCGGAAGTCCACAAAGCAACAATATAATCTCCTCTTCCTCACCCTGGCCTGGTCGATCAGGCATCTCAGAGTGAAGATGTGGTCAATGGTAGAGTAATCTCGTCTGAAGCCTGCCTGTCCTGGAGCCCTGATGCCCTTCCTCTCAGCGAGAGTACTCAACTCTGTCTCTAGTACCGCCCCATATAACTTGGCCAATATAGGGCCAATCATGATTGTCCGGTATGTAGCTGGATCCATAGTATAACCTGACTTATGAATGGGCACTATGGTGTGCTCAATCCATGAGTCTGGGAACCCTTCAACCAATGCACGGTTGAAGAGATGGGCAATGAGCAGTGCGAGAGTCGTGCCTGCATAGATGAGGTGCTCTGCCTGTAAACCGAAATGATCATGGGCCTTGCCATGCTGAAGCCGGGCAATAGCGGGTCCCACCATAGTGGGTGTGAAGAAGTCAGAGGTAGTAGGATGTGGGCTCTGCGGTCTGGGAATGGGAGGCTGGTCTGAGATCTCGTATAGGCTCCGTGCATAGCGATGCCAAGTGCTCGGGTCTCGGATAGGTGTCTGCTGTCTCCTCTCTCTCAAATGTCACCATGCCACTACACTTTCTCGACTCATGAGCAAATGGTAAATATCCCAATACTGTCTCTCCTCCCAATCTCGCCGTTTGCGGCGAGTAAGGCTCTGCATGCGACACTGTGCCTGTGTGTGTGTAATATCTCCTCTATGCTCTAAAATCCGTAGGTGCTTCTGCAGCTCACGACAGTCTGCATCGTACCAACGGTTTTGGGGCATGGATCCTGTGCGTGGAGGGTGCATATGTGTGCGGTAATGGGAAGCTACGGAGAGCTTAGTCCTGTAGGATGGAGGTGATATGTGATGTAAGTGTGTCCAAAGGTGAGAATGGATCGAGGGAGAGTAGGCGGGTGTGTAAATGGTGTGCATAAACGTGTGAGAGCTCGTGCGTGAAGTGTATCGTGGTATGTATCTCAGTGGGTGAGGGAGGGTCTAATGGAATCGGAGATAAGAGTGTGAATGTAATAAATGTGTGGTGAGCACCGAGTGGGCGTCGTCCAATACTAAGTGAAGGGATGAGTGAAGCTCGAGAGGTAGTACCCAAAATCTAGTCGACTGTGCTCTCACCTCCCCCATGAGGGAAGCAAGTAAATCCGCCTGAACCTTGCCACCGATTCATCCCATTATATATAACGAGATGATGTCGACTAGCCGGTGGTGTCCTGACCCGTATCTGCCGATACTCTGCTGGTGCTAATCTCAACCGGGTCTCTGGCCCTCATGAGATGCGGGTGATCCATGTAATATGCCTCGCACTGATGAGACTGAGTGCGGCCATTGAAGTCCCCCATAAGGAAGACTTCACCAAGTGTGCTGTAACGTAGATCCTGTCTCGGATCCTGTCCTGCGTATCGATGTCCGCCTGGTGGGAAGTAGCATATAGCAATGTAAATTGACCTCTCCTATGCTATCTCTATGCGAACCCACATGTATCGTGCCTCCTCATCTCTACCTATAATATGGATCCGGCTCTGTATCTCCTGTCGAAATACAATGGCCACTCCTCCCGATCCTCTCGCTGTACTCTGTCTCGTCGTAGTCCTGAATGCGGATTCCCAATGGAAACCTGCAATGCGTGGTAGACCTCTCTCTGGGCCCTCGTGTGTCTCTGTGATGCACGCAAAGTCATGTGATGCGAGGATCTCCTCGACTCTGTCTGGTCGCGTCGAGAGTACCCCGTTGCAGTTCCACACTGCTCCTCTGAGTGGTGTCTCCTGGTGTAGTGATGTCTCATAGGCCGCATGGCCCTATTTGATAGGGCGTCCATCTCTGAAGACCTTACCATCACGGTAAAAGGCCTTCCTCCCCTCTCGACGCGCCTGGAGTATCTGTGGCATGCAAGTGCGTCGCTGTGCCACCTGCATACGCGTGAGGTCCTCATCCATGTAGAGGGTGCCGCCGGGTAGTCCACGTAGTACCGATCGACGTCTAAAAAAGGCGGTTCGTGCCTCCTCCGAACTCATCTTGAGGATGAGTGCTCGCAAACGTGATGTATCCCTCCCAACCCTCCATCCGTATGTGTAAGGCATGCTCTCGTATCCAAGTCGATGGCAAATGTCAGTGGCGTCTGCCTCCGGTGATACCCCTTCGGGTAGGCCTGTAATCCGAATGTGAAGTCTTCGAATGTGTCGAAGCCTCTCCTCCTCAAGTGTATCCTGGACTCGTGTGAGCTCTTCTTTCTGCACGTCTTCCCTAACTTCCTTCTTAACCCTTTTGTGTACTACTTCCACCCATGACTCTCGAGTAGATTCTACCTCCGTTTTGATTTCCTTCTTTATTTCTTCCTTGAGTATCTCCATGTTGGAGATCTCCCCCTCTTCTTTCATGTGCTCATAAGCTGTCCTCCAATGGTCTCTTTCTTCTGTGAGAGTCTTCACTTGTTCTTTGAGTCCTTTGACTTTATTCATTACTTGTTCTTCGAGTCCTTTGAACTTTTCCATCATCTTTCGTATCTCCATATTGAGGTTTCGGTCTGCTTCCTTTTTGGCCTCTTTGAGAGCTTTAGCGATAAGGTCGTCCACTTTCTTCCGGTCCATGGGAGCCATTTCAAGGTTTAGGATTAGGGCTCAGGTAGAGAGAGAGAGAGAGAGAGAGAGAGAGAGAGAGAGAGAGAGAGAGAGAGAGAGAGAGAGAGAGAGAGAGAGAGAGAGAGAGAGAGAGAGAGAGAGAGAGAGAGAGAGAGAGAGAGAGGGGACAAATACTCGCTACACAAAACCATGTAGACTGAAAACAACAAAGGATGGTGAACTTGGTAGTGAGGAGGTAGCGGGGATGAAATGGTGGTGCATGGGGGGAGCGTGGCTCTGAATTTGCAGATAATGACCACCTAATACAAAGGGACCTATGAGGGAGTGAATGTGTATACCCTAACCGCTTATGATGGGTGGAGGTGGGTGGAGTATGTGGTACATCAGCAATGGCATAAGTACCTCTTCGAGGAAGGGTGTCCAAGTGGTGGTGGTGCACCTATGCTCCATCATATAGTCGCGGGCTATCTTGATGCTTGAGATATCCTCCCGGTGTAGTCATGGTCGTTGGTACCCAATCATATCTAGTGGGCGTCGCACTCTCTGTGCCGTTACTTGCTGGAGAGTGAGCCCTATGCCTTTGGGAGGCTGGTCCGTATGATGTGGCACAACTCGCTGAAAGAACTGAGTAATAGTCTACTAGGGACTCACCCATGTCTGGTTTGTAGGCTGTAGCAGTTCATCTCGTCTCTCATATGCTTCAGTGAGGAAACACCCCATCGTTTGCAGGTCTAGAGTGGTCATGCAAAACTTGAGTGACTCCTCTATCTGGAACTTGACTCCTCTATCTGGAACTCTGCTCATAGGTCTAAGTATGCTGGGCATATGATAACCAAGTGCTCCTCACTCTCTATCTTTGTGTGGCATACCGGGCACTACCTCTCCTCTCGAGGGACTCGTCTAGCCTGGCCCCTCTCTATCTCGAGCTGATGTGATGAAACTCGAAGCTTCCCAATGACGACTCGAAGGTGGTGTGGCAGGTATGTTTGCATGGAGCACAAAGTCTCAATGAAGCCCTGGTCCGAGATCCGTAAAAAATGCTCACGGTAGTGAAGCATTTTCAGTGTGAATGTTCCCCTGAGGTGGATCCATGTCCTCTGTATGCATGCCATATCTCCTTACGAATGATCCTATTTCTCTCTTGGTGGGAGAGCGAATAGGTGTGAGCCTTGGAGTCATACTGTACTGGTGGTAGTATGTCTATGTCAAAACCATGGAGGGCAAGCCAATCTTGTGTCTGTGCGTACCATGAGGAGGTGTCTCCTACTAGTGCCATGTCGCGTGATGCGTGGAAAGCTCTGTAAGTGATGCGCTTTGTGTCCATGCTTTGGATCTTGTGTAATAGGCATATTGTCTGGAAGAGTGCCTCTACTAGCATCGATGGTGCTGCAAGCTCTTCCTTGATGATATCATGGGGTACCGAAGATTTGCTGAGGATGAGTCTGGCAATTGTGAGAATCTTCCGACTCTCCAATGCTCTCCATGATGATGTGGCGAATCCTGATCCCCATATAGTTGCTCCATAGATGAGTGCTGGGGTAACCAAAGTGTCAAAGAGCCATCCCGTGCGGGGCTCTTGAAAATATGCCTAGTGACACTGTCTCTCCATCAAAGCTCGCACTACGTATTCTCGTGTGATGCGATCACGGGCTGCGTGAGACATGGAGAAAACCCGAGAGGCTGCTTTGAATGTCACTCCCAAGTAGACATATGATCTGACTACCTCGATGGGTTTGCCTGCTGCACTGAGAGAACTGTGTCTTCTCAACTGTGCTCATGTATGGAAGATCAGAACCTTGGTTTTACCAAGGTTTATTGATAACCCTCTATGTGTACAAAAAAATCATCTAGCCCATGTAGGTGACGTTGTAGACCCTCTGCAGACTTTGAAACAAGCACAATATCATCAGCATATAAAAGAATGTGGATGGTGGTCCCTCGTATCTCAATGGCCTCCCCTCCTTGCTGCTCTATGAAGTCCACTATCTCGTCAATGTATAAACCAAAGAGGGTAGGTGAGAAGGGACACCCTTGCTTCACCTCGATGATGCTAGCAAGTGAATTGAATAGACTGCCTGGGCATCTGACTCTACGTGATACTCTCTCATATAAGGAGTAGATCGCCCATATCATCTCCTATGGAGCCCATATACCGCGAGTCTCTCCGTGGGAACTTTGTCGAAGGCTTTGCGGAAGTCCACAAAGCAGCACTATAATATGAGAGACAGAAAGAAAGAAAGAAAAGAAAAGTGTTTTTACGTCCATTAGGAGGCCGAAATCGGCCTATGAGACAAATCGATGTACATGGGTGTATCTTCTGTCAATCAGAAAAGATAAAAGTGCTGAAAAAAGAAAACTGGTAAAGCTGATATAGATCTCCGTAGTATGCATGTGGAGTTACCCATGAAAGTGGGGGGGGGGGGGTGTATGGAATGCGATATCTATGATAGTCTATATGCAAAAGGGTAGTACAACAAGCATGAGAATGCATCTGAAACGGCTAACTAGCTCCATCTTCTGCTAGTGGGCGTGTGTAAGATGTGGTACATAGGTGGAGGTGGAGTCATGGCCACCCTGATGGCTGCAGCGGGGTTAGCCATCATCTGCGATCGTCTCTCCTCCATGGCGCGATGGTCACGAGCCTGGATCTCCGCAATCTGATGTCGGTGAAGTCTCGGGGACCGATATCCTATAGCACGGGGTCGTCTCCTAGCTCGAGAAGTCTCAGCCTGCTGAAGAGTCAGCCCTCTCGGTGTGTGGCCTTAGGGGGGGAGGGCTGCAGCACGTCGTGGAATAAAGAAGTCAGTGAGCTGACTCTGTCGCCCTCCTGTATGGGCTTCTATAGTAGGCTGGAGTAGGGAATCTCTTTGATTCTGTATCTCCAGTAAGAATCGTCCGAGCTGTCGTTGGTCTCTGGAGTCCATGATCTCTCGGAGGGTGGGCTGTCCTCTAAACAGACACACATAGAGAGAGAGAGAGAGAGAGAGAGAGAGAGAGAGAGAGAGAGAGAGAGAGAGAGAGAGAGAGAGAGAGAGAGAGAGAGAGAGAGAGAGAGAGAGAGAGAGAGAGAGAGAGAGAGAGAGAGAGAGAGAGAGAGAGAGAGAGAGAGAGAGAGAGAGAGAGAGAGAAAGTCATATTAACGTCTTCTGGAGGCCAAACTTGGCCTATGAGACAAAAACCATGTACAAGTGTAGTAACCCTGTGTAGAAGATAAAATGAAATAAAAAGTATATCGCTACAAAAAGCTATATAGGGCTGGAAAAGGCTGGAGAGACATGGCTCTGACTCTGCAGATAGTGGCCACCTAATACATGGGGGGATCCAAAATGTGAGTAAAACGCCCTAGCTACTGGTGATGGGTGGAGGTGGGTGTAGTATGTGGTACATCGGTGGTGGTCTGAGTGCCTCTTGAAGGAAGACAACCCAGGGGGTGGTGGTACGCCTATGCTCCATCATGTGGTCGTAGGCAATCCTCATGCGTGAGATATCCTCCTGATATAGTCGTGGTCGACGATATCCGCCCATGCGTGGTCGGCGCCGTGCTCTCTGTGCTGCTGCCTGGTGTAGCGTGAGCCCTATAGATGGACCTCTCTGATGTAGCTCAACTCCCTGAAAGAACTGCGTAATGGTCTGCTGGGTACTCACCCGTGGCTGATGTATGGGCTGTAGTGACCGCTCTCGCCTCTCGTATGCTGCTGTGAGAAAGCGTCCCAAGCGTCTCTGGTCTCCCATAGTCATGCACAGCTGGAATGACTCCTCGATCTGGAACTGTGCTCGTAGGTCTAAGTATGCTGCACATCTGATAACAAAATGCTCCTCACTCTCTACCTGTGTCTGGCATACTGGGCACCACCTCTCCTCACGGAGGACTCCCCTGGACCGACCCCTCTCAATCTCGAGCTGATGTGATGAAACTCGTAGCTGCCCAATGACGACTCGTAGGTGGTGGGGAAGGTAGGTCTGCATGTATCTCGGAATCTCGATGGAGCCCGTGCCCGATATATGTAGAAAATGCTCGCGGTAGTAGAGCATTGTCGGTGGCAATGTACCCCTAGGGCTCACCCATGTCCTCTGTATGTATGTATGTATGCCAGATCTCCTGACGAATGATCCTATTCCTCTCTTGATGAGAGAGCGAGTAGGTGGGTGCATGAGAGTCTTACTGTAGTGGTGGTAGCCTGTCTATGTCAAAGCCATGGTGGGCAAGCCAGTCTCGTGTCTGTGCATACCATGAGGAGGTGTCCCCTGCTAATGCCATATCAGGTGATGCCTCGAAAGCACGATAAGCAATGCGCTCTGTATCCATGCTTCGAAGTCTGTGTAATAGGCATACTGTCTGGAATAGTGCCTCAACTAGCATCGGTTGTGCAGCGAGCTCTGCTCTAATGATATCATGTGGTACTGAAGGCTTGCTGCGGATAAGTCTGGCAATCATGAGGATCTGTGGCCTCTCTCTAATGCTGTCCATACTGATGTAGCTAATCCTGGTCCCCATATGGCTGCCCCATACATGAGCGCTGGCGTAACCAAAGTGTCAAAGAGCCACCCCTTTGTGCGGGGCTCCTGAAAATATGCCTGGTGGCACTGTCTCTCCATCAAAGCTAGTGCTGCGTACCCACGTGTGATGTGGTCACGGGCTGCCTGAGCCATAGAGAAGACCCCTGATGCTGCTGTAAATGTCACCCCCAAGTAAACATATGATCCGACCACCTCGATCGGTCCACCTGCTGCTGTGAACAAACTATGTCTGCGTACCTGTGCTGATGTATGAAAGATGAAGACCTTGGTTTTACCAAGGTTCACAGATAACCCTCTGTGTGTGCAAAAGTCATCTAGGCTGTGTAGATGATGCTGTAGACCTTCTGCAGACTCTGAAACCAATACAATATCATCAGCGTATAAAAGAATATGGACAGTGGAGCGGTGTACCTCAATGCCATCTCCCCCCTGCTGCTGTATGAAGTCCACTATCTCATCAATGTAGAGACCAAAGAGGGTGGGTGAGAGAGGGCATCCTTGCTTCACCCCGATAGTGCTAGCAAGTGGATCAGATAAACCCCTTGGACATCTGACTCTACCAGATACTCTCTCGCATAAGGCGTAGATCCCCCATATCATCTCCTCCGGAGCTCCGATGTCAAGTAGTCGTCTGAAGAGTCGATCCCTGGGAACAGTGTCAAATGCTTTGCGGAAGTCCACAAAGCAACAATATAATCTCCTCTTCCTCACCCTGGCCTGGTCGATCAGGCATCTGAGAGTGAAGATGTGGTCAATGGTAGAGTAATCTCCTCTGAAACCTGCCTATCCTAGAGCCCTGATGTCCTTCCTCTCAGCGAGAGTACTCAACTCTGTCTCTAGTTCCGCCCCATATAACTTGGCCAATATAGGGCCAATCATGATCGTCCGGTATGTAGCTGGATCCATAGTATCACCTGACTTATGAATGGGCACTATGGTGTGCTCAATCCATGAGTCTGGGAACCCTTCAACCAATGCAAGGTTGAAGAGATGGGCAATGAGCGGTGCGAGAGTCGTGCCTCCATAGATGAGGTGCTCTGCCTGTAAACCGAAATGTTCACGGGCCCTGCCATTCTGCGGCCGGGCAATAGCGCGTCCCACCATAGTGGGTGTGAAGAAGTCAGAGGTAGTAGGACGTGGGCTCTGCGGTCTGGGAATGGGAGGCTGGTTTGGGATCTCGTATAGGCTCCGTGCATAGCTATGCCAAGTGGTCGGGTCTCGGATAGGTGTCTGCTGTCTCCTCTCTCTCAAATGTCGCCATGCCACTACACTTCTCGACTCATGAGCAAATGGTAAATATCCCAATACTGTCTCTCCTCCCAATCTCGCCGTTTGCGGCGAGTAAGGCTCTGCATGCGACGCTGTGCCTGTGTGTGTGTAATATCTCCTCTATGCTCTAAAATCCGTAGGTGCTTCCGCATCTCACGACAGTCTGCATCATACCAACGGTTTTGGGGCATGGATCCTGTGCGTGGAGGGTGCATATGTGTGCGGTGTGGGAAGCTTCGGAGAGCTGAGTCCTGTAGGATGGAGGTGATATGTGATGTAAGTGTGTCCAAAGGTGAGAATGGATCGAGGGAGAGTAGGCGGGTGTGTAAATGGTGTGCATAAATGTGTGAGAGCTCGTGTGTGAAGTGTATCGTGGTATGTATCTCAGTGGGTGAGGGAGGGTCTAATGGAATCGGAGATGAGAGTGAATGTAATAAATGTGTGGTGAGCATCGAGTGGGCGCGTCCAATACTAAGTGAAGGGATGAGTGAAGCTCGTGAGGTAGTACCCAAAATATAGTCGACTGTGCTCTCACCTCCCCCGTGAGGGAAGCAAGTAAATCTGCCTGAACCTGGCCACCGATTCATCTCGTTATATATAATGAGATGATGTCGACTGCCTAGCTCGAGTAGATGTCTGCCATTGCCGGTGGTGTCCTGATCCGTATCTGCCGATACTCTGCTGGTGCTAATCTCAACCGGGTCTCTAGCCCTCATGAGATGCGGGTGATCCATGTAATATGCCTCGCACTCATGCGACTGAGTGCGGCCATTGAAGTCCCCCATAAGGAAGAGTTCACCAAGTGTGCTGTAATGTAGTATCTCATCTGGAAGCGCTGTGTATGGTGAGTCTCTATCTCGGATCGGTCCCCCAAGATCGTGTCCTGCGTATCGAGATCCGCCTGGTGGGAAGTAGCATATAGCAATGTAAATCGAGCTCCCCTGTGCTATCTCTATGCGAACCCAATGTATCGTGCCTCCTCATCTCTACCTATAATATGGATCCGGCTCTGTATCTCCTGTCGAAATACAATGGCCACTCCTCCCGATCCTCGCGCTGTACTCTGTCTCGTCGTAGTCCTGAATGCAGATTCCCAATGAAAACCTGCAATGCGTGGTAGACCTCTCTCTGGGCTCTCGTGTGTCTCTGTGATGCACGCAAAGTCATGTGATGTGAGGATCTCCTCGACTCTGTCTGGTCGCGTCCAGAGTGCCCCGTTGCAGTTCGACACTGCTCCTCTGAGTGGTGTCTCCTGGTGTAGTGATGTCTCATAGGCCGCATGGCCCTATTTGATAGGGCGTCCATCTATGAAGACCTTACCATCACGGTAAAAGGCCTTCCTCCCCTCCCCACGCACCTGGAGTATCTGTGGCATGCAAGCGCGTCGGTGTGCCACCTGCATACGCGTGAGGTCCTCGTCCATGTAGAGGGTGCTGCCGGGTAGTCCACGTAGTACCGATCGACGTCTAAAAAAGGTGGTCAGTGCCTCCTCCGAACTCATCTTGAGGATGAGTGCTCGCAAACGTGATGTATCCCTTCCAACCCTCCATGCGTCTGTGTAAAGCATGCTCTCGTATCCAAGTCGATGGCAAATGTCAGTGGCGTCTGCCTCCGGTGATACCCCTTCGGGTAGGCCTGTAATCCGAATGTGAAGTCTTCGAGTGTGTCGACGCCTCTCCTCCTCAAGTGTATCCTGGACTCGTGTGAGCTCTTCTTTCTGCACGTCTTCCCTAGCTTCCTTCTTAACCCTTTTGTGTACTACTTCCACCCATGACTCTCGAGTAGATTCTACCTCCGTTTTGATTTCCTTCTTTATTTCTTCCTTGAGTATTCCACGTTGGAGATCTCCCCCTCTTCTTTCATGTGCTCATAAGCTGTCCTCCAATGGTCTCTTTCTTCTGTGAGAGTCTTCACTTGTTCTTCCAGTCCTTTGACTTTATTCATTACTTGTTCTTCGAGTCCTTTGAACTTTTCCATCATCTTTCGTATCTCCATATTGAGGTTGCGGTCTGCTTCCTTTTTGGCCTCTTTGAGAGCTTTAGCGATAAGGTCCTCCACTTCCATCCGGTCCATGGGAGCCATTTCGAGGTTTAGGATTAGGGCTCGGGTTAGGATTAGGGCTCGGGTTAGGATTAGGGTTAGGGTTAAGGTGGGGATTTAAGGTTTTGGCTTGAGCTTAAGGCTACTTTGGGAGGCTTTGGCGACGTAGGGTGGGTTGGGTTTTAACGTTTAAGATTAGGGTTATTTTCGGGTTAGGGTTAGGGTTGGGGTGGGGGGTTAGATGAGACATGGTGGTGGTTAGGGTTTATGGAGTTGGGTGATAAGGCATGGCGGGAGCTCGCAGAGACCTCGTCGGGCAGAGCTTCGGGCAGAGAGGACACTGACGCGTGCGGGAGCTACCTGTTGTACGAGCACGCAGATCTTCGGGCAGTAGCTTCGGGCAGACCTCGGGCAGTAACTTGACGCAGAGATTCGGGAAGAGCTTCCCGCTGAGCTCGGGCAGAGCTTCACGTAGAGAGGAGCTCGGGCAGAGCTAGGGCAGACGGGCGCTAGGGTTTCGAGCAGGCGGGCAGAGGTTTCGGGAAGAGAGAGGAGCTCGGGCAGCTAGGGCAGACGGGCGCTAGGGTTTCGAGCAGGCGGGCAGAGGTTGAGAGAGAGAGAGAGAGAGAGAGAGAGAGAGAGAGAGAGAGAGAGAGAGAGAGAGAGAGAGAGAGAGAGAGAGAGAGAGAGAGAGAGAGAGAGAGAGAGAGAGAGAGAGAGAGAGAGAGAGAGAGAGAGAGAGAGAGAGAGAGAGAGAGATTGAAAGAAAGACTTTTTAACGTCTTAAGGCATGGCGGGAGCTCGCAGAGACCTCGTCGGGCAGAGCTTCGGGCAGAGAGGACACTGACGCGTGCGGGAGCTACCTGCTGTACGAGCACGCAGATCTTCGGGCAGTAGCTTCGGGCAGACCTCGGGCAGTAACTTGACGCAGAGATTCGGGCAGAGCTTCCCGCTGAGCTCGGGCAGAGCTTCACGTAGAGAGGAGCTCGGGCAGAGCTAGGGCAGACGGGCGCTAGGGTTTCGAGCAGGCGGGCAGAGGTTTCGGGAAGAGAGAGGAGCTCGGGCAGCTAGGGCAGACGGGCGCTAGGGTTTCGAGCAGGCGGGCAGAGGTTGAGAGAGAGAGAGAGAGAGAGAGAGAGAGAGAGAGAGAGAGAGAGAGAGAGAGAGAGAGAGAGAGAGAGAGAGAGAGAGAGAGAGAGAGAGAGAGAGAGAGAGAGAGAGAGAGAGAGAGAGAGAGAGAGAGAGAGAGAGAGAGAGAGAGAGAGAGAGAGAGAGAGAGAGAGAGAGAGAGATTGAAAGAAAGACTTTTTAACGTCTATTAGAGGCCAAAATCGGCCTATGAGACAAAACATGTACATCAGTATGATCCTATCCACTGTGATCCCAAAAGGAAAATAAAGTGTGACTATCGCAAACGGGTATAAAAGGAGTGGATAGTAACTGGCATCAAGGGTGTGGGGTGCTATGGGTATGCACTCTATATGCTCAATGGGTGAGATACAAATATGATATGCATAGGGAGGGGAGGCTCGATGGTATCACAACCCACTAAATGCCTGGAATGGGTGTAGGATGTAATGCATCGGTGGGTAAGGCATCATGGCGATCCTCAAAATGCTCTGAGCGTCCATATCGATAGGGGTGCGCTGCTGACGTCTCCGTATCTCCATGTCATGGCGTGTGTGAATCGCCTGAATCTCTCTCTGATGTGGACGGGCTCTCCGGACAGGGGGTCTGGGTCGTCGAAGCTGTCGTGTAAGCTCCTCTGCTCTCTGTAATGTGACCCCCCGCATCGAGCTGGGTCCTCGAGTGGCTGGGGGTCTGAAAAAATCTGTAATATAAGTCTGAGGGAGGGGGGCCAGGTGTATCTCCATCTGCTGCTGGAGGAGTGATGCACGGCGGTGGTGGAGAGAGAGAGAGAGAGAGAGAGAGAGAGAGAGAGAGAGAGAGAGAGAGAGAGAGAGAGAGAGAGAGAGAGAGAGAGAGAGAGAGAGAGAGAGAGAGAGAGAGAGAGAGAGAGAGAGAGAGAGAGAGAGAGAGAGAGAGAGAGACAGAGAGAGAGAGAGAGAGAGAGAGAGAGAGAGAGGAAAGAAAGTGTTTTTATGTCTATTAGGAGGCCGAACTCGGCCTATGAGACAAAACGATGTACATGGGTGTATCTTCTGTCTATCAGAGAAGATAAAAGTGCTGAAAAAAAAAACCTCGTAAAGCTGATACATATCTCCGTGATATGCATGTGGAAATATCTACCCATGAAAGTGGGGGGGGGGTGTATGGAGTGTGATATCTATGATAGTCTATATGCAAAGGGGTAGTACAACAAGCATGAGAATGCATCTGAAAAAGACTAACTAGCTCTATCCTGTGCTAGTGGGCGGGTGTAAGATGTGATACATAGGTGGAGGTGGAGTCAGGGCCATCGTGATAGCTGCAACGGGATCAGCCATCATCTAGAATCGTCTCTCCTCCATGGCGCGATGGTGACGAGCCTGGATCTGTGCAATCTGATGTCGGTGAAGTCTCGGGGCCCGATATCCTCTAGCACGGGGTCGTCTCCTAGCTCGAGAAGTCTGAGCCTCCTGAAGAGTCACCCCTCTCGGTGTGTGGGCTGAGGGGGGGAGGGCTGCAGCATGTCGTGGAATAAAGAACTCAGTGAGCTGACTCTGTCTCCCTCCTGTATGGGCTGCTACAGTAGGCTGGAGTAGGGAATCTGTGTGACTCTGTATCTCTAGTAGGAATCGCCCGAGCTGTCGCTGGTCTCTAGAGTCCATGATCTCTCGGAGGGTGGGCTGCCCTGTAAATAGAGTCCTGTATCTGCCTCTGATGCCATCATATGCACTACATCTGCATACAAAGTGCTCCTCATCCTCCATCTCTACTCTGCAAACCCTGCATATCCGCTCCTCTCTGGGAATGTCTGCAGCTATGCCTGCCTCAATCTCTAGTCTATGTGATGAGAGAGAGAGAGAGAGAGAGAGAGAGAGAGAGAGAGAGAGAGAGAGAGAGAGAGAGAGAGAGAGAGAGAGAGAGAGAGAGAGAGAGAGAGAGAGAGAGAGAGAGAGAGAGAGAGAGAGAGAGAGAGAGAGAGAATTCTCGTCGATGTAGAGACCAAAGAGAGTGGGTGAGAGAGGGCAACCTTGTTTCACACCAATGGTGCTAACAAGGTTGTTTGATAGGCCGCCAGGGAGCGCACCCTGCCTATGACTCGTGCATACAAAGCATGGATGGCCCATAGCATGTCTGACGGTAGCTTTAACTCCTGGAGTCTCCGTAGTAGTCTTTCTCGAGGGACCATGTCAAAGGCTTCGCGGAAATCCACAAAGCAACAGTATAGTCTCTATTTCGTGGCCTTCACTCTCTCAATCAAGCAACAAAGTACGAAGATATGGTAGACACTTGAAAAAATGCGGCGGAAGCCTGCCTGATCGGGTGCTCTGGTCCGTGCTGCCTCAGCGTGTGTACTGAGCTCTACCTCTAGTACTGCCCCATAGATCTTGGCTAGGATGTGGCCGATCATAATAGTCCTGTGCTTCCCTGGTGTCAGGGGAGCACTAGATTGTGCTCTCTGACTACAGTAGACAAGATTTCCGAAATACACTTATGATTACAAGAACACCCACGTAGGGAAAATGATACAAGAATATGTGACTGATACAAGATGTCCCACAACCCGGGACCAATAAGAATGGAAAACTGGACTAGAGATGATAGAGGAGATCCCACAACCCGGGATCGTAAGTATGAGACAAGATATCTGGAATACAAGAACTCCCTTCTGGGAGATGAACTGGATACACGAAAGAACTCGACAGGATCTCGTACTACGAGATTACAAGGGGACAAGATAGGATGTCCAAGAACTAGAATAGAACAAGGAACAAGACAAGAACTAGAACTGGAACTTGAAGAGTACTTACTTGGCGGTCACGACTCCTTGAGCTCCCAAGACTGGTATTAGCAAGACTGATTATGAATGTGGCCAACCCCTCCTTATATAGGTTTTCAAGGGCGGTTCATGAAAGGCGGTTACGAATTGATGATGTCATCGATGATGTCATCAATTCGAAACATGAGCTCTCGATATCTGAATCAAGCAAGTAGACAGTCGATCTTAGGGTTTTGGCACGTTCTGGACGCAATGGAAGCATTAGTTTCTCCTAATTCTGAACCAATCATGATATACAAGGTTCACATGGAATGTAAGGTTCAGGATGGTTTCCTTTGTTCATGAGGTACAAGGTTCACATGGAATTTAAGGTTCAGGATGGTTTCCTCTGTCCATGACATTACCTCCCCCTCAAGCGACGAGTTCCACGAGGAGCGGTCATGTTATCTTGTCTTGGCTTCGTTGGATTTCTCTTGTGGAATTCTCGAACTTTGATTGGTGCTCTCTGAAGGTTTTCTGCAGGTTCTCAAGTACGATCATTGATGTCATACCCTTTCCAATGAATAAGGTATTCCAATCTTCCTCGGGATATTCTGGAATCTAGGACATGCTCGACTTCAAATTCTTCATGATCATCAATCTCGATAGGTGGAGAAGGACTAGGTCTCTGCCCCCTCAAGGGTGAAATCTGATATGGTTCCAACATGGATACATGGAAAACTGGATGTATTATCATAGTACTTGGTAGCTGGAGCTTGAAGGTGACTGGATTAATCTTGGCCAAGATGGTAAATGGACCAAATCTTTGATGATCTAACTTTGCACAAGTTCTTGAGGTTTGCAAATTGTTTCTGAGTAACCATACTTTATCCCCAATTTGATACAATGGATTCTGGACATGATGTTGATCTGCATAGTACTTATATTGTTCTTGAGCTTTATGGATCTCTTCCTTGAGTTCTTTGTGAATGTCCATCAGGTACTGGGCCTTGTCTCTAGCAGCTGGGTTCTTGACATGATTCGAGAGTTGTATATCCATTCTTGGATGTTGTCCATAATTGGCAAAGAAGGGAGTCTGCTTGTAGATGCATGAACACTATTGTTATAAGCAAACTCTGCAAAGGGTAAAAGCTCAAACCAATCATTTTGATGATAGTTGCTAGTGCAACGGAGATATTGCTCCAAGACTTGATTCACCCGTTCTGTTTGTCCATCTGTCTGTGGATGATTTGTTGTGGATAGTTTAACTTGAACACCAAGGAGCTTGCAAAGACTGTTCCAAAAGCTGGATATGAACTGTGGACCTCGATTACTGACAATGTCATCAGGCAATCCATGAAGCTTGAATATATACCTGAGAAAAAGTCTAGCAGTGGCTGCGCCTGTGATTGCCTTGGTAGTTGGAATGAAGTGTGCCATCTTTGTAAATCTATCCACAATAACAAGAATGGCATCATACTTATCTGACTTTGGTAGATCTGTGATGAAATCCATAGACAATGAAGCCCATGGCCTTTCTGGAATAGGTAGAGGTTGCAAGAGGCCATGAGGTTTATGTCGGGGTATCTTAGATCTATTGCAAGTATTAAGGTTCGAATGTATTCTTTGACTTCCTTCCACATCTGAGGCCACCAAAAGTCCCTTGATATGAGTTCTATTGTTTTATTCACTCCAAAATGTCCTGCTGCAAGGTTGTCATGGCGTTGTTGAAGTACTTGGATCCTGGGTTTTCCTGGAGGGACATACAATAGGTTCTTATAGAGTAGTAAACCATCTTTTTCCTGAAATTGGTCTACTTCTTGGAATTTTCCTTCTTGAGCTTTCTGCTTAACGTTACAAAACAATTCATCCTGTGGTAGATTCTCACGGATCAACTGATGCAAGGCTGAATCTTCATGATGGCTTGAAGAGATAGCTGCTAAACATTCTCTTGTTGATCAAAGGCCTCTTCACCCTTCTTTGGTGCAAGGTAAGATCTTCTGGACAGGGCATCTGACTTACATTGATGACGTCCTGGACGGTATGTGATGACAAAGTCGAATCTGGATAAAAAGTTACTCCATCGAGATTGCCTTCTATTGAGAATCCGGGTGGTCATAAAATATTCTAGGTTCTTGTGATCTGAATACACAATGACTTTATGAGCTGCTCCTTCTAGATGATGATGGCATGTATCAAACGCGTCTACTATGGCAAGAAGTTCTTTATCATGAATTTCATAATTAATTTCTGGAGGGGAAAACTTCCTTGAATGATATGCAACTGGATGTAGGTGCCCATCATCTCCATATTGGGAAAGAATGGCCCCTAGAGCAAAGTCAAATGCATCTGTCTCAAAGAAGAAGGGCTTACTGGAGTCAGGATGAACTAGAATTGGGGCGGTAGTGAATGCTGATTTCAAGGTCTGAAAGGCCTTTTCTGCTTCTTCGATCCATGAGAATTTGGAGTTCCCGGTAAGCTTGGTAAGAGGTGTTACTATCTTGGAGTAATCTCTGATGAATATCCTGTAGAAATTGGCAAACCCCAAAAAACATTGTACATCTCGAACACATGAAGGTGGTTGCCAATCAAGGATTGTCTCAATCTTCTTAGGGTCCATAAAAATTCCTTTATCTGATACAATGTACCCTAAAAATTCCACTTCTGTCTTATGGAAAGAGCACTTCTCCAATTTCGCATATAATCCTTTTTCTCTTAGTTTCTCTAAGACTATCTTTACATGGCATTCATGATCCTCTAGATTTTTGGAAAATATCAAGATATCGTCAAGGTATATTACAACAAAATCATCTAAATATTCTCGGAAGATATCATTCATCATATGTTGGAAGACAGCTGGAGCATTTGTGAGACCAAATGGCATAACTACATATTCAAAATGGCCATACCTTGTCCGAAATGCTGTCTTCCATTCGTCTCCTTCTCTGATCCTGACAAGGTTGTAAGCTCCTCGAAGGTCAATCTTCGTGAAGAATTTTGCTTTTCCAAGGCGTTCCAAGAGCTCCGATATGAGTGGTAGAGGGTATCTGTTCTTTATAGTGACTTTATTCAATCCACAATAGTCTACACACATCGGGAGAGTCCCATCCTTCTTCTTTACAAATAAGATAGGAGCTCCTGTTGGAGACTTTGAGTGTCTGATAAACCCCTTTGCTAGATTCTCATCAATGTTCTTGCGTAGTTCTGTAAGTTCCTCTGAGGATAGTCTGTAGATTGGTCCAAAGGGCGGTTGTGCTCCCTCTTGAAGTTCTATGGCACAATCATAGGGTCTATGCTCTGGAAGGATGTCTGCATTCTTCTTTTCAAAAACATCTTCAAAGCCTTTGTACTGATTGGGTAGCTGCACTGAGATCATCTTTCTTAGATTCTTGAGCTGGTATGGCATAGATCATATATGTCGGTTCCTTCCTTACTGCATGTATGAAGGCTTTGGCTCCGACATATGTTGGGTTCTTCTGGATATCTCGAGGGGTAATTTTATTATTCTCCCAATTAATTTCTGGATTATGTTTCTTTAACCACGGCATTCCGATGATAACCATATTTATTGGACTCGATATTACATTGAAACATATGTGTGAATCATGGTCACCAAGATGTACTCTTAGTGGTATGGTTTCCATGGTTATATTCCCCGATGCTAGAGGCCGTCCATCTACTACTTCAGTTACTACTGGTCTGTTCTTCCGAAGTACTGGAATTCCATGTTTCTTAACGAGTCCTTCATCTATGAAACATGAGGACGCTCCTGAATCTACTAGAGCTATAAGGGAAAGGGTCTTCTTAGACATGATTAACCTGACAGGGGCAAGACATGTTTCTACGGGTGTGGATGGAATTATGAGACCCTTTCTTATATCATGGTCCGGCTGTATGGTCTCTTTTACAACTGGACTTCCTCGTTTCCCTGCTCTACAAGGGTGGCTGCGACTTTGGAGTTCGTTCTCTTGTTGGGACAATTAACTGCAATGTGGCCAGGGTTTCCACAATATAGACATAATTTGTTATCCCTTCTTCTTTGTTTCTCTTGTGGTGTTAGAGGCTAGAACCTAGTTACATCTATCTGCATAGGTTCGGGTATAGGCTCATCTCTAGGAGTAGGCTGGAAAGGTTTCCATTGGCGAGGTCTTCCTTCTACTTGTTTTTCTTGTTTCCTTTCAAAAAGGCGGTTATCACATTGAATGGCTTGGTTGATATATTCATTCAATGTCTTCACCTCTTGCATCCTGAGTAGAAGGTCCTTCACATCATCCCTTAAGCGCCATCTAAATTGGCTTATGAAATAATCTTCATGCCAAGTGAGGTCACATATCAACTGCCTAAATTCTGATGCATAGGTAGAGGTAGGGCGGTTACCTTGACGTAGCTTCCGAAGTTTTGTTTCTGCCACTCGACTCGTGTCTGCATCTCCAAATGTAGCGATGAGCTCTCTAAGAAACCCCTCATAGTCATGAAGTACGGCAAGGTCCTTCTCCAAGATTGGGGCGAACCATGATAATGCTTGACCGTAGAGCAAGGTTCCAACAAAACCGACCTTGGATGCATCATCAGGGTATCTATCAGGCTGCATACGGATGTACAATTTGACTTGTTGCAAGAATCCCCGGAACTTTGTGCGATCACCATCGAACTTTTCTGGCATGTAGATCTTCGGTTCCCTCATGAAGGATGTACTAGGTCGTTGATTTACTTGCATACTCCCTTGATTTGTCTGAAGACTCCCGATTCGTTCTTGTAATTCTTGGAGGAGTGCACCTACATGCCCTGGATGTCCGATCTCGATTTGTGTCTGTCGATGAGTTAGGTCTTCGACTTGTTGTTGGAGACTCTGAAGTGTTGCTACAATCTGTTCATAAGCATTCTCCATGATGATTGGTCTTGGATTGAAGCTAGTCTTGCCAAAATGTCAGGGGAGCACTAGATTGTGCTCTCTGACTACATTAGACAAGATTTCCGAAATACACTTATGATTACAAGAACACCCACGTAGGGAAAATGATACAAGAATATGTGACCGATACAAGATGTCCCACAACGCGGGACCAATAGGAATGGAAAACTGGACTAGAGATGATACAGGAGATCCCACAACCCGGGATCGTAAGTATAAGACAAGATATCTGGAATACAAGAACTCCCTTCTGGGAGATGAACTGGATACACGAAAGAACTCGACAGGATCTCGTACTACGAGATTACAAGGGGACAAGATAGGATGTCCAAGAACTAGACTAGAACAAGGAACAATTCAAGAACTAGAACTGGAACTTGAAGAGTACTTACTTGGCGGTCACGACTCCTTGAGCTCCCAAGACTGGTATTGGCAAGACTGATTATGAATGTGGCCAACCCCTCCTTATATAGGTTTTCAAGGGCGGTTCATGAAAGGCGGTTACGAATTGATGATGTCATCGATGATGTCATCAATTCGAAACATGAGCTCTGGATATCCGAATCAGGCAAGTAGACAGTCGATCTTAGGGTTTTGGCACGTTCTGGACGCAATGGAAGCATTAGTTTCTCCTAATTCTGAACCAATCATGAGATACAAGGTTCACATGGAATCTAAGGTTCAGGATGGTTTCCTTTGTTCATGAGATACAAGGTTCACATGGAATCTAAGGTTCAGGATGGTTTCCTTTGTCCATGACACCTAGGACCATCATATCGCCGGACTTATGGATAGGTGCAAATTGCAATGGTATGCAAAGTCCACGAGTCAGGTAATCCCTCAACCAAAGCACGGTTGAAGAGATGGGCGATGAGATGGGATACTACATCGGCTGCATATATAAAGTGCTCGCCCTGTAGTCCTGTGTGGTCTACTTAACGGCCATGCTGTAGCCTATGGATGGCCTGTCGTACCATGCCTGCTGTGAATATGGTGGATGCAGTGTGGGAGGGATCGGCAATGGACCATCATATCGCCGGACTTATGGATAGGTGCAAATTGCAATGGTATGCAAAGTCCACGAGTCAGGTAATCCCTCAACCAAAGCACGGTTGAAGAGATGGGCGATCAGATGGGATACTACATCGGCTGCATATATAAAGTGCTCGCCCTGTAGTCCTGTGTGGTCTACTTAACGGCCATGCTGTAGCCTATGGATGGCCTGTCGTACCATGCCTGCTGTGAATATGGTGGATGCAGTGTGGGAGGGATCGGCAATGGCGGCTGTCCTAGGATGTCATATAACCTTTGGGCGTAGGTGTGCCAAGTCTCATATGAGGATCTGCTATGGGTGTAGGTGCGCGTGACTCACGTAGGGCCCTCCACGCGGTGGCGCAATCCCTACTCATGAGAAGGTCAAACAGCTCTGTCTCTTGTCGCTCCTCGAAAGCTCGCCGCTTCCGGAGTTTGAGGGCTCGCATATGTGGTTGTGCCTCCCTCTCTGTGATGGATCCCAAAATACTCTGTGCCGTGAGATGTCGGTATAGTCGTCTACACTTCTCATTGTACCATCTATTCTGAGGTGTATGCCCCAGCCGTGTCTGATGTGCGATGCTGTGGTGTATGGGAAGCTCAGGGTAGCGGATGTGTGAAGGATCGAGGGCGGTGAGGGTATCCAATGGGGTGGAGGGATCAAGGGAGTAGATGCGCTCTCGGACATGGGAGCTATAGATATGTGCTAGCTCATGTCTAAAGTGAATGGTGGTATGGGCATGTGATGGTATGGTGGGGGGGGTGGGATATGCATGGTGAGCCGCGTATGGATAGGGCTAGATATGCGTGATCAACTCCAATCGGTGTGGGTGGGATGGTAAATGAGGTGATGAGATGTGTCACCTCTGGGGGTCCGATAACATAGTCTACCACACTGCCTCCATGCGGTGTTGTGGGTGGAATGCAGGTGAGACCACCCGAGGTGGGCCAGGTTGCCATCCCATTATATATAATGAGACGGTGTGCTGCTCCCATCTGGAGTAGGTGTCGGCCGTATGAGGTGGGTGTGGCGGTGTTGACTGAGGCTCTGAGTGTATACCTGTCCTCGATGGTGCGAAGCATCTCAGGGTCATCAAAGTCGTAGATATCACACTGGTGGTTCTGAGTGCGGGCATTGAAGTCGCCTACAAGGAAGACTTCGCCCATCCCGATATACTCCATATTGGTGTCACTAAGGGAGTCATATGGCGATGTGGTGTCTGGTCCCTCCCTCCTTGAGGGCTGCTCTGGGGAACGTGTGAAGCGCGAGCCGATGGGTGCAATATAGCGGACGGAGAAATATGCTTCTCTCTCCTCTGATAGCTGGAGGCGTATCCACATGAATCGTGCCTCTGGTTCTGGCTACCACATGTACCCTGTGCTATAGCGACTGCCTATAGAGCACGGCTACTCCGCCTGACCCTCGTGTGGTGTGTTGTCGCATCTGTCGGCGGTGAACTGACTCCCACATATAGCCCTCAATCCTCGGTAGGCTCCTCCCCGGGCTCTTGTGTGTCTCTGTGAGGCAGATCATGTCTCTGCCCTCCGTCACCTCCTTGAGGCGCCCTGGATGTGTCCACAAAGACCCATTGTAGTTCCAGACTGCAAAGCGAATCTCCTATTGTCCTGTCTCATAGGCCGCGAATCCCTAGTCAATGGGTTGTCCATTGATGATGACACGATCGTCTCTATATAGGGCACGATGTCTCTCCCGTCGGGCCTGGAGGACACGCGGCATGCATTCACGTCTGTGCTCTACCTGCATCCATGTGAGGTCGTCATCCAAATAGATCGGGGTGCCCGGTGTAGTGCGTAGTGCTACTCGTCGTCTGAGGAAGTCTCCTCCTTGCCTCATCTGAGAGCTGAAGGATAAGTGCTCTGCTCCGCGTGGTGTCTCGTCTTGCTCTCCACGCTGTAGTGAAAGGAAGAGGCTTATCCGCGCGTTATCCAAGTAGTGTGCACAAGCGGTGCCCGTCCTCCTCTGGTGATCCGTCTGTCTCTGTGAGGCTAGAGACACTAACATTAAGCATTCGGGCCTGTCGCATCCGCTCCTCCTCAATGGTGGCGTGTACTATGTGGATCTCCTCATGGTGGTTGTTCTTCTTTGCTTCCTGTCGAAGGTTTTTCTTGACAGCTTCGACCCATCCATCTTTTCTAGTCTTAAGCTCGCTCTGAACCACCTCTATGCACTCTTTCTTGATAGTTGTCCAGATGTCCTCTAGCTGTGGGGCGATCTCCCCCTCACGTATGCTGTCCAGTTTTATCTTCATATCAGTAAGCCCAGTGTGCCACTCACCTGATTCTGTGAGTGCTTCTTGCGGATAGCAAGAAGCTCCTCCCGCAGGGACTTGTTTTCTTTCTCCAAAGCTGCTACATTTTCTTCGAGAGAGACAACTCGGCGGGTAACCCCGTTCAGTCCAGAATCTCCTTCTTTCTTGTGTTTCCCTATCAACTCTCGAAGGGTATGCTCTAAAGTGGCCAATTGTTCCTCCAAAGTGGGAGCCATAGGGGGAGGAGAAAGAAGGAAAGTCATATTAACGTCTTCTGGAGGCCAACCTTGGCCTAGAGACAAAAACCATGTACATGTGTAGTAACCCTGTGTAGAGGATGAAATGAACCAAAAAGTATATCGCGACACAAAGATATATAAGTCTGGAAAAGGCTGGGGAGACGTCGCTCGGACTCTGCAGATAATGGCCACCTAATACATGGGGGACATGTGAGTAAAACTGGGAGTAAAACACCCTAGCTACTGGTGAATGGGTGGAGGTGGGTGTAGTATGTGGTACATCGGGGGTGGTCTGAGTGCCTCCTGAAGGTAGACAACCCATCGGGTGGTGGTGCGCCTATGCTCCATCATGTGGTCGTAGGCTGTCCTGATGCTTGAGATATCCTCCTGATATAGTCGTGGTCGATGATATCCACCCATGCGTGGTCGGCGCCGTGCTCTGTGCTGCTGCCTGGTGGAGCATGAGCCCAATAGATGGACCTCTCTGATGTAGCTCAGCTCGTTGAAAAAACTGGGTAATGGTCTGCTGCGTACTCACCCGTGGCTGATGTGTGGGCTGGAGTGACCGATGCTTCCTCTCGTATGCTTCTGCGAGGAAGCATCCCAAGCATCGTTGGTCTCCCATAGTCATGCATAACGGGAGTGACTCCTCTATCTGGAACTGTGCTCGTAGGTCTAAGTATGTTGGGCATCTGATAACAAAATGCTCCTCACTCTCTACCTCTGTCTCGCATATTGGGCACCACCTCTCCTCACAGGGGACTCCCCTGGACCGACCCCTCCCAATCTCGAGCTGATGTGATGAAACCTGCAGCTGGCCAATGACGACTCGAAGGTGGTGGGGTAGATATGTGTGCATGTATCTCGGAATCTCGATGAAGCCCTCCTCCGATATATGTAGAAAATGCTCACGCTAATAGAGCATTTTCGGTGGCAATGTATCCCTAGGGCTCACCTATGTCCTCTGTATGTATGTATGCCATATCTTTTGACGAATGACCCTATTCCTCTCCTGATGAGAGAGGGAGTAGGTGGGTGCATGTGAGTCGTATTGTAGTGGTGGTAGCCTGTCTATGTCAAAGCCGTGGTGGGCCAGCCAGTCTCGTGTCTATGCATACCATGAGGAGGTGTCACCTGCTAATGCCATGTCCCGTGATGCCTTGAAAGCCTGATAAGCAATGCGCTCTGTATCCATGCTCCTGAGTCTGTGTGATAGGCATACTGTCTCGAATAGTGCCTCAACTAGCATCGGTGGTGCAGCGAGCTCTGCTCTAATGATATCATATTGAAGGCTTGCTGCGGATAAGTCTGGAAATCATGAGGATCTGTGGCCTCTTTAATGCTGTCCATACTGATGTGGCTAATCTTGGTCCGCATATGGCTGCCCCATACATGAGCGCTCGTGTAACCAAAGTGTCGAAGAGCCACCCCTTTGTGCGGGGGTCCTGAAAATATGCCGGGTGGCACTGTCTCTCCATCAAGGCAAGTGCTGCATACCCACGTGTGATGCGGTCATGGGCTGCCTGAGACATAGAGAAGACCCCTGATGCTGCTGTAAATGTCACTCCCAAGCAAACATATGATCCGACCACCTCAATTGGTCCACTTGCTGCTATGAACAAACTATGTTTGCGTACCTGCGCTGATGTATGCAAGATCATGACCTTGGTTTGGTTCACAGCTAACCCTCTGTGTGTGCAAAAGTCATCCAGGCCATGTAGATGATGCTGTAGACCTTCTGTAGACTCTGAAACCAGTACAATGTCATCAGCGTATAGAAGAATATGGACAGTGGACCCGCGTACCTCAATGCCATCACCCCCTGCAGCTGTATGTAGTCCACTATCTCATCAATGTAGAGACCAAAGAGGGTGGGTGAAAGAGGGCATCCTTGCTTCACCCCGATAGTGCTAGCAAGTGGATGAGATAAGCCCCCCGGACATTTGACTCGGCCAGATACTCTCTCGTATAAGGCGTAGATCCCCCATATCATCTCCTCTGGAGCTCCGATATCAAGTAGTCGTCTGAAGAGTTGTCCCCTAGGACTCAAATGCTTTGTGGAAGTCCACAAAGAAGCAATATAATCTCCTCTTTCTCACCCCTGCCTGGTCGATCAGGCATCTCAGAGTGAAGATGTGGTCAATGGTAGAGTAATCTCGTCTGATCCTGCCTCTCCTGGAGCCTTGATACCCTTCCTCTCAGCGAGAGTACTCAAGTCTGTCTCTAGAACCGCCCCATATAACTTGGCCAATATAGGGCCAATCATGATTGTCCGGTATGTAGCGGGATCCATAGTATCTCCTTACTTATGAATGGGCACTATGGTGTGCTCAGTCCATGAGTCAGGGAACCCTTCAACTAGTGCACGGTTGAAGAGGTGGGCAATGAGCGGTGCAAGGGTCGTGCCTCCGTAGATGAGGTGCTCAGCCTGTAAACCGAAAAGGTCATGGGCCCTTCCATGCTGTAGACGAGCAATAACGCGTCCCACGATAGTGGGTGTGAAGAAGTCAGATGTAATAGGACGTGAGCTCTGTGGTCTGGGAATGGGGGGCTTGTCCTTGGCTCTTGTATAGGCTCTGTGCATAGCTATGCGAAGTGCTCGGGTCTCGGATAGGTGTCTGTTGTCTCCTCTCTCTCAAATGTCGCCATGCCACTGCACTGTCTCGACTCATGAGTAAATGATAAATATCCCAGTACTGTCTCTCCTCCCAATCCCGCCGTTTTGCGGCGAGTAAGGCTCTGCATGCGACGCTGTGTTTGTGTGTGTGTAATATCCTCTCTATGCTCTAAAATGCGTACGTGCTTCCGTAGCTCGCGGCAATCTGCATCATACCAGCTGTTCTAAGGCATGGACCCTGTGCTTGGAGGATGTGTATGCATGCGGTGTGGGAAACTGGAGAGAGCTGAGTCGTGTAGGCTGGTGGTGAACTCTGATGTAAGTGTGTCCAAGGGTGAGAGTGGATTGAGGGGGAGAGAGAAAGAAAGAAAGAAAGAAAGAAAGTGTTTTTAAGTCTATTAGGAGGCCGAACTCGGCCTATGAGACAAATCGATGTACATGGGTGTATCCTCTGTCTATCAGAGAAGATAAAAGTGCTGAAAAAGAAACTGGTTAAGCTGATACAAATCTCCGTGGTATGCATGTGGAGATACCCATGAAAGTGGGGGGGGGGGGGGGGGTGTATGGAGTGCGATATCTATGATAGTCTATATGCGAAGGGGTAGTACAACAAGCATGGGAATGCATCTGAAACGACTAACTAGCTCCATCTTGTGCTAGTGGGCGGGTGTAAGATGTTATACATAGGTGGAGGTGGAGTCAGGGCCATCGTGATAGCTGCAACAGGATCAGCCATCATCTGGAATCGTCTCTCCTCCATGGCGCGATGGTGAAGAGCCTGGATCTCTGCAATCTTATGTCGGTGATGTCTCGGGGCCCGATATCCTCTAGCACGGGGTCGTCTCCTAGCTCGAGCAGTCTCAGCCTGCCGAAGAGTCATCCCTCTTGGTGTGTGGGTGAGGGGGGGAGGGCTGAAGCACGTCGTGGAATAAAGAACTCAGTGAGCTGACTCTGTCTCCCTCCTGTATGGGCTGCTACAATAGGCTGAAGTAGGGAATCTCTGTGACTCTGTATCTCTAGTAGGAATCGCCCGAGCTGTCGCTGGTCTCTAGAGTCCATGATCTCTCGGAGGGTGGGCTGTCCTGTAAATAGAGAGAGAGAGAGAGAGAGAGAGAGAGAGAGAGAGAGAGAGAGAGAGAGAGAGAGAGAGAGAGAGAGAGAGAGAGAGAGAGAGAGAGAGAGAGAGAGAGAGAGAGAGAGAGAGAGAGAGAGAGAGAGAGAGAGAGAGAGAGAGAGAGAGAGAGAGAGAGAGAACGAAAGTGTTTTTACGTCTATTAGGAGGCCGAACTCGGCCTATGAGACAAATCGATGTACATGGGTGTATCTTCTGTCAATCAGAAAAGATAAAAGTGTTGAAAAGAAACTGGTTAAGCTGATATAGATCTCCGTAGTATGCATGTGGGGATACCCATGAAAATGGCGGGGGGGGGGGGGGGGGGTGTATGGAGTACGATATCTATGATAGTCTATATGCAAAAGGGTACTACAACAACCATGAGAATGCATATGAAACGACTAACTAGCTCCATCCTGTGCTAGTGGGTGGGTGTAAGATGTGATACATAGGTGGAGGTGGAGTCAGGGCCACCCTGATGGCTGCAACGGGATCGGCCATCATCTGGGATCGTCTCTCCTCCATGGAGAGATGGTCACAACCCTGGATCTCCGCAATCTCGTGTCGGTGAAGTCTCGGGGCCCGATATCCTATAGCACGGGGTCGTCTCCTAGCTTGAGAAATCTGAGCGTGCTGAAGAGTCACCCCGCTCGGTGTGTGGGCTGAGGGGGGAAGGGCTGCAGCACGTCGTGGAATAAAGAAGTCAGTGAGCTGACTCTGTCTCCCTCCTGTATGGAGTGCTACAGTAGGCTGGAGTAGGGAATCTCTGTGACTCTGTATCTCTAGTAAGAATCGCTCGAGCTGTCGTTGGTCTCTAGAGTCCATGATCTCTCGGAGGGTGGGCTTCCCTGCAAACAGAGTCTCGTATCTGCCTCTGGTGCCATCATATGCGCTACATCTGCATACAAAGTGCTCCTCATCCTCCATATCTACTCTGCATACTCTGCATATCCGCTCCTCTCTGGGAATGTCTGCGGCTCTGCCCGTCTGAATCTCGAGTCGGTGCGATGAGACCCTGAGCTGGCCAATCGCTACCCTCGAGCTATGAGGCATGTGAGTATCCATGTAGCGTGGTCGCTGGATGAAACCGTCTGCTAGTATGTCTAAGAACTGGTCTCGATAGTGCGATAGTCTCGATCCCATGTGTGGTGTGTGCCATGTCTGACTAATGTAGAGCTGCCAGAGATCCTGTCTGAGCACAACATTCCTCTCGCGACGAGAGAGGTGGATGTGAGGTGAGTCTGGGTCATACTGTAAAGGCGGCAATCTGTCCATATCAAGTCCATGACTATCAAACTAGACTCTAACCTGAGTGTACCAAGCTCTCTCATATCCTGACTCTGATATCTGTATATATGCCTCAAGAGCTCTATGTGTGAGTCTATCTGTAGGGAGGTCCCTAATCCTCTTAATAAAGCAGATAGTTTGGAATAGTGCCTCTACTGCCATGGGTGGTGCAGCTAGCTCTGCCCTGATGATGTCATGTGGCACCGACTGTTTCCCACGAAATAATCGTGAGATCATACGTACCTGTGGCCTCTCGATCGCACTCCACTGGGTGACTGTGAGGCCTGGGGCCCAAACCGTCGCAGCATAGATCATAGCCGGTCTGACCAGTGTGTCAAATAGCCAGCCCTTCGTGAGGGGCTCCTGGAAGTGTGCCTGGTGACATCTCCGCTCTAACATGGCCAAAGCTGCATATCCGCGTGTGAGTCTATCGGTGGCTGCCTGTCTCATGCTGAAGGGGCCAGGCAAGCTCGTGAATGTGACTCCGAGATAGACATAGGAAGTGACCACCTCAATCTGTCCACCACCAGCTCTGAATCCTGCTCCATTCCTCACCATGGGGGAGGTGTGGAAGATCATGACCTTGGTGTTGCCAAGGTTTACTGTCAAGCCCCTCTGTGTACAAAACTCATCCAGGGCCTCAAGGTGGCGCTGTAATCCCTCGGGTGACTCTGAAATCAAGACAATGTCATCGGCATATAATAAAATGTGGACATGTGTACCTGCGAGGTCTGCACCCTCTCCTCCAGCTCGGAGAATGTAGTCCTCAATCTCGTCAATGTAGAGACCAAATAGAGTGGGAGAGAGTGGGCAGCCTTGCTTAACACCGATGGTGCTAGCAATGGCCTCAGACATACCTCCTGGACACTGTACCCTCCCAGTCACCTGCTCACAGAGTGCATAGATGGCCCAAATCATCCCTGATGGTACTCCCAAGCTCTGGAGGTGTAGGAAGAGCCTCTCTCGCGGCACTGTATCAAAAGCTTTGCGGAAGTCCACAAAGCAGCAATATAGCCTCTTCTTCCGCAACCTTGCCCCATCAATGAGGCAGCGCAGAATGAAGATGTGATCAATAGTAGAGAAAGCTCGTCGAAAACCTGCCTGGCCTCGTGCTCGTAGCCCCTCAGTCTCTGCATATGAGCTGAGCTCTGCCTCAAGTATGGCACCGTATAGTTTGGCCATGGTGTGGCCAATCATGATGGTCCTGTAGTTCCCTGGATCCAGGGTGTCGCCAGATTTGTGGATAGGCACAATGGTGTGCCTAGTCCACTCCTCTGGGAAGCCCTCTCCTATAGCCCGGTTGAAGACATGTGCAATCAACGGGGCTATAGTGGAGGCCGCATATATGAAATGTTCGCTCTGCAATCCCGAGTGGTCTGTCGAACGTCCATGTCGCAGTCGTCCTATGGCCCTCTCAACCATCTTTGCTGTGAAGAGAGAAGAACTAGTAGGGCGAGGCTCAAGTGGTTGGGGAATGGGAGGCTGCCTAGGTACCTCATATAAACTCTGAGCATAATCATGCCATGTGTGTGGGTCCTCAATAGGTGTGGTCGGGCGTGGCTCTCGTAGGCTTCGCCATGCTGCAGCACTGTCCATACTCATAAAGAGATGGTATAGCTCAAGCTCCTGTGCCTCCTCAAAGGCTCGCCTCTTTCGACGTGTGAGAGTCTTCATCTGTCCCTTGGCCTCTCTCTCTGTAATCTCTCCCAATGCTCGCTGAGCTCGTACTCGGAGGTAAAGATCTCTGCAATCCTCATCATACCAACGATGTTGTGGCATAGTCCCGAGAGGAGGTGTGTGACGAGAATGGATGGTGTGTGGGAAGAAGCTGATGGCTGATGTCTGAAGAATCGATGCTATCTGAGGGGTGAGTAGGGATAGTGGGGTGTCAGGATGAAGCAAGAGAAGACCCTTCTCGACTCGAGCCGCATATATGTGAGCTAGCTCGTGTGTGAAGTGGATGGTGGTGTGTGGGATGCGTGCTGCGGGTATGCATGTAGGGGTGTCTCCCTTCAGGGAGAGTGCGAGGTATGTGTGATCGGCCCCAATGGGTATGGGTGGGATGGTGAATGAGGTAAGTAGGTGGATGGCCTCTCTGGACCCCATGACGTAATCTACTGTACTTCCCTCGGCATCTGTGACTGAGTGTGGTATGCATGTCAATCCTCTTGAGGTAGGCCAGTGAGCCATCCCGTTATAGATAACGAGATTATGTCGAGAGCCTAGTCTGAGTAAGTGAGTGCCATAGTGAGTGTGTGTAGGGTCGGCTGAAGCTCGAGCTGTAGACTCATCCTCTATGGTATGTAGTATCTCTGGGTCTTCTGGGTCAAATATCTCACACTGATCATTGCTTGTCCTGGCATTGAAGTCTCCCATAAGGAAGACTTCCCCTAATGCAGAGTACTCTGTAATCTCTTCTTACAAGCAAGTGTATGGTGAGCCCTCCTCTCGATCTATGATAGCGAAACGCGAGCTAGAAGGAGCAAAGTAGCATAATGCTATGAAGATGATCCGCTCCTGTGAGAGCTGGAGTCGAATCCAAAGATATCTCGCCTGTGAATCACGTGCGACTATCTGTATCCTGTTCTGAAGTCCATCTCTGAAGAGTATGGCTACTCCTTCTGATCCTCGGGTGGTGTGCTGACGTGTACACTCTCTGTATGTGGACTCCCACTGAAAATCGTGGACTCGAGGTAGGCCCCGGTCCGGGCTCTCATGTGTCTCTGTGAGCATAATGATGTCTTTGCCTTTGCGCACCTCTTCCAACCTCTTTGGGTGTGTCCATAGATCTCCATTGCAGTTCCAAACTGCAAGGTGTATTTCCTCGAGTGTCTCACAGGCCGCGAATCCCTATGGGATGGCCTTGCCATCAATGATGACACGACCATCTCTGTATGAAGCCTTCTTTCCTTCTTTGCGAGCTTGATGTACTCTCGGCATGCATGCACGACCATCTCTGTATGAAGCCATCTTTCCTTCTTTGCGAGCTTGATGTACTCTCGGCCTGCATGGGTGTGAGATCATCATCAAGCTAGATGGGGGGGCCATCAAGTGCTCTCAAAATCACCCTCTTGCGTAGGAAACTAGATCTTATATCTTCGGAAGGGAAGTGTAGAATGAGAGCTCTCTTCTTCGTCGCGTCTCGTCCCAATCTCCAAGACTTGATGAATGGGGGGGACTCCTCTTTGTAGCCGAGTATCTTGCATAGTGTCTTCCCATCGGACTCGGGAGTAGAGCCTTCTTTTTGTTCAATGCCCGTGATGCGTACATTGAGACGGCGGGCATGTCTCATCTTTTCTTCCTCAATAGTGGTGTGCACGATGAGGGCTTCTTCCTTTTGTGCTTCCTCTTTGGCTTCTTTTTTGATGTTCTTCTTCACTATCTCGATCCACCCTTCTTTGGTAGCTTCTAATTTGTTTTCCATACTCACGATCAAGACTTTGGTGAGTTCTTCTTTGAGAGCTTCTGTCTTGTTCATATTAATCTTGTTCATATTAATCTCTTCCTCTTCGGGTGTAAGAGAGACCATTGAAGCTTTGAGGAGCTCCAATTCCTCTTTCATGTTTGCCCTCTCCTTAGCCCATTCTTCTTTCTCTTTCTTCCATGATTCCCTCTCCTTATGATATATTTCTACTTCTTTCTCGAGCTTTGAGAGGCGGTTGATGATGGTCGTGATAGTGGAGTCCACCATCTTCTTGTTTTCTTTGATAGCTATGGTCAGTTTGTCCTCCATTTTCGTCAGATCATCCTTCTTAGCCGTAGCGGTCACGGTGTTCGAAGAGGGAAAATGCTCAGTGTGCTGAGCCCAAAGACGTGCGATGAAGACGAGAGCGCACCCGATGCGCGATGGACCAAGGGTGGGAGTGGCTAATAACTGGAGCGTGAGCCCTATAGATGGACCTCTCTGATGTAGCTCAACTCGTTGAAAGAACTGGGTAATGGTCAGCTGGGTACTCACTCGTGGCTGATGTATGGGCTGTAGTGACCGTTCTCGCCTCTCGTATGCTTCTGTGAGAAAGCGTCCCAAGCATCTCTGGTCTCCCATAGTCATGCAGAGCTGGAATGACTCCTCGATCTGGAACTGTGCTCGTAGGTCTAAGTATGCTGGACATCTGATAACAAAATGCTCCTCACTCTCTACCTCTGTCTGGCATACTGGGCACCACCTCTCCTCACGGGGGACTCCCCTGGACCGACCCCTCTCAATCTCGAGCTGATGTGATGAAACTCGGAGCTGCCCAATGACGACTCGTAGGTGGTGGGGAAGGTAGGTCTGCATGTATCTCAGAATCTCGATGAAGCCCGTGCCCGATATATGTAGAAAATGCTCGCGGTAGTAGAGCATTTTCGGTGGCAATGTACCCCTAGGGCTCACCCATGTCCTCTGTATGTATGTATGCCATATCTCCTGACGAATGATCCTATTCCTCTCTTGATGAGAGAGCGAGTAGGTGGGTGCATGAGAGTCGTACTGTAGTGGTGGTAGCCTGTCTATGTCAAAGCCATGGTGGGCAAGCCAGTCTCGTGTCTGTGCATACCATGAGGAGGTGTCGCCTGCTAATGCCATATCACGTGATGCAGCACGATAAGCAATGCGCTCTGTATCCATGCTCCGAAGTCTGTGTACTAGGCATACTGTCTGGAATAGTGCCTGAACTAGCATCGGTGGTGCAGCGAGCTCTGCTCTAATGATATCATGTGGTACTGAAGGCTTGCTGCAGATAAGTCTGGCAATCATGAGGATCTGTGGCCTCTCTAATGCTGTCCATACTGATGTAGCTAATCCTGGTCCCCATATGCCTGCCCCATACATGAGCGTTGGCGTAACCAAAGTGTCAAAGAGCCACCCCTTTGTGCGGGGCTCCTGAAAATATGCCTGGTGGCAGTGTCTCTCCATGAAAGCTAGTGCTGCCTACCCACGTGTGATGCGGTCACGGGCTGCCTGAGCCATAGAGAAGACCCCTGATGCTGCTGTAAATGTCACCCCCAAGTAAACATATGATCCGACCACCTCGATCGGTGCACCTGCTGCTTTGAACAAACTATGTCTGCGTACCTGTGCTGATGTATGAAAGATCAAGACCTTGGTTTTACCAAGGTTCACAGATAACCCTCTGTGTCTGCAAAAGTCATCTAGGCCGTGTAGATGATGCTGTAGACCTTCTGAAGACTTTGAAACCAATACAATATCATCAGCGTATAAAAGAATATGGACAGTGGACCGGTGTACCTCAATGCCATCTCCCCTGTGCTGCTGTATGAAGTCCACTATCTCATCAATGTAGAGACCAAAGAGGGTGGGTGAGAGAGGGCATCCTTGCTTCACCCCGATAGTGCTAGCAAGTCGATCAGATAAGCCCCCTGGACATCTGACTCTACCAGATACTCTCTCGTATAAGGCGTAGATCCCCCATATCATCTCCTCCGGAGCTCCGATGTCAAGTAGTCGTTTGAAGAGTCGATCCGTGGGAACAGTGTCAAATCCTTTGCGGAAGTCCACAAAGCAACAATATAATCTCCTCTTCCTCACCTTGGCCTGGTCGATCAGGCATCTCAGAGTGAAGATGTGGTCAATGGTAGAGTAATCTCGTCTGAAACCTGCCTGTCCTAGAGCCCTGATGCCCTTCCTCTCAGAGAGAGTACTCAACTCTGTCTCTAGTACCGCCCCATATAACTTGGCCAATATAGGGCCAATCATAATCGTCCGGTATGTAGCTGGATCCATAGTATCACCTGACTTATGAATGGGCACTATGGTGTGCTCAATCCATGAGTCTGGGAACCCTTCAACCAATGCAGGGTTGAAGAGATGGGCAATGAGCGGTGCGAGAGTCGTGTCTCCATAGATGAGGTGCTCTGCCTGTAAACCGAAATGATCATGGGCCCTCCCATGCTGCAACCGGGCAATAGCGCGTCCCACCATAGTGGGTGTGAAGAAGTCAGAGGTAGTAGGACGTGGGCTCTGCGGTCTGGGAATGGGAGGCTGGTATGGGATCTCGTATAGGCTCCGTGCATAGCTATGCCAACTGGTCGGGTCTCGGATAGGTGTCTGCTGTCTCCTCTCTCTCAAATGTCGCCATGGCACTACACTGTCTCGACTCATGAGCAAATGGTAAATATCCCAATACTGTCTCTCCTCCCAATCTCGCCGTTTGCGGCGAGTAAGGCTCTGCATGCGACGCTGTGCCTGTGTGTGTGTAATATCTTCTCTATGCTCTAAAATCCGTAGGTGCTTCCGCAGCTCACGACAGGTTGCATCATACCAACGGTTCTGGGGAATGGATCCTGTGCGTGGAGGGTGCATATGTGTGCGGTGTGGGAAGCTACGGAGAGCTGAGTCCTGTAGGATGGAGGTGATATGTGATGTAAGTGTGTCCAAAGGTGAGAATGGATCGAGGAAGAGTAGGCGGGTGTGTAAATGGTGTACATAAATGTGTGAGAGCTCGTGTGTGAAGTGTATCGTGGTATGTATCTCAGTGGGTGAGGGAGGGTCTAATGGAATCGGAGATGAGAGTGTGAATGTAATAAATGTGTGGTGAGCACCGAGTGGGCGTCGTCCAATACTAAGTGAAGGGATGAGTGAAGCTCGAGAGGTAGTACCCAAAATGTAGTCGACTGTGCTCTCACCTCCCCCGTGAGGGAAGCAAGTAAATATGCCTGAACCTGGCCACCGATTCATCCCGTTATATATAACGAGATGATGTCGACCGCCTAGCTCGAGTAGATGTCTGCCATAGCCGGTGGTGTCCTGAGGCGTATCTGCCGATACTCTGCCGGTGCTAATCTCAACCGGGTCTCTGGCCCTCATGAGATGCGGGTGGTCCATGTCATATGCCTCGCACTGATGCGACTGAGTGCGGCCATTGAAGTCCCCCATAAGGAAGACTTCACCAAGTGTGCTGTAATGTAGTATCTCACCAAGTGTGCTCTAATGTAGTATCTCATCTGAAAGTGCTGTGTATGGTGAGTCTCTATCTCGGATCGGTCCCCCCAGATCCTGTCCTGCGTATCGAGATCCGCCTGGTGGGAAGTAGCATATAGCAATGTAAATCGAGCTCCCCTGTGCTATCTCTATGTGTGAGAGAGAGAGAGAGAGAGAGAGAGAGAGAGAGAGAGAGAGAGAGAGAGAGAGAGAGAGAGAGAGAGAGAGAGAGAGAGAGAGAGAGAGAGAGAGAGAGAGAGAGAGAGAGAGAGAGAGAGAGAGAGAGAGAGAGAGTCATATTAACGTCTTCTGGAGGCCAAACTTGGCCTATGAGACAAAACCCATGTACAAGTGTCGTAACCCTGTGTAGAGGATGAAATGAAATAAAAAGTATATCGCTACACAAAGCAGTATAGGGCTGGAAAAGTCTGGGGAGACGTGGCTGGGGAGAGGTGGCTCTGACTCTGAAGATAGTGGCCACCTAATACATGGGGGATCCATAATGTGAGTAAAACAACCTAGCTACTCGTGATGGGTGGAGGTCGGTGTAGTATGTTGTACATCGGTGGTGGTGTGAGCACCTCTTGAAGGAAGACAACCCGGGGGGTGGTGGTACGCCTATGCTCCATCATGTGGTCGTAGGCTGTCCTGATGCGTGAGATATCCTCCTGATATAGTCGTGGGGAGAGAGAGAGAGAGAGAGAGAGAGAGAGAGAGAGAGAGAGAGAGAGAGAGAGAGAGAGAGAGAGAGAGAGAGAGAGAGAGAGAGAGAGAGAGAGAGAGAGAGAGAGAGAGAGAGAGAGAGAGAGAGAGAGAGAGAGAGAGAGAGAGAGAGAGAGAGAGAAAGTCATATTAACGTCCTCTGGAGGCCAAACTTGGCCTATGAGACAAAACCCATGTACAAGTGTCGTAACCCTGTGTAGAGGATGAAATGAAATAAAAAGTATATCGCTACACAAAGCAGTATAGGGCTGGAGACGTGGCTGGGGAGACGTGGCTGGGGAGAGGTGGCTCTGACTCTGAAGATAGTGGCCACCTAATACATGGGGGATCCATAATGTGAGTAAAACAACCTAGCTACTCGTGATGGGTGGAGGTCGGTGTAGTATGTTGTACATCGGTGGTGGTGTGAGCACCTCCTGAAGGAAGACAACCCGGGGGGTGGTGGTACGCCTATGCTCCATCATGTGGTCGTAGGCTGTCCTGATGCGTGAGATATCCTCCTGATATAGTCGTGGTCGACGATATCCGCCCATGCATGGTCATCGTGGTGCTCTCTGTGCTGCTGCCTAGTGGAGCGTGAGCCCTATAGATGGACCTCTCTGATGTAGCTGAGCTCGCTGAAAGAACTGGGTAATGGTCTGCGGGGTACTCACCCGTGGCTGATGTGTGGGCTGTAGTGACGCCCCTCTCCTCTCATATGCTGCTGTGAGAAAGCGTGCCAAGCGTCGCTGGTCCCCCATAGTCATGCACAACTGGAGTGACTCCTCTATCTGGAACTATGCTCGTAGGTCTAAGTATGCTGGGCATCTGATAACAAAATGCTCGTCACTCTCTATCTCTGTCTCGCATACTGGGCACCACCTCTCAATGTCGAGCTGATGTGATGAAACCCTCATCTTCCCAATGACGACTCGGAGGTGGTGGGGTAGGTATGTTTGCATGTATCTCGGAATCTTGATGAAGCCCTCGTTCGATATATGTAGACGTTGGAGTAACCAAAGTATCGAAGAGCCACCCCTTTGTGCGGGGCTCCTGAAAATATGCCTGGTGGCACTGTCTCTCCATTAAAGCTAGTGCTGCATACCCACGTGTGATGCGGTCACGGGGTGCCTGAGACATAGAGAAGACCCCTGATGTTGCCGTAAATGTCACTCCCAAGTAAACATATGATCCGACCACCTCAATCGGTCCACATGCTGCTGTGAACAAACTATGTTTGCGTTCCTGTGCTATTGTATGAAAGATCATGACCTTGGTTTTACCAAGGTTCAGAGATAACCCCCTGTGTGTGCAAAAGTCATCTAGGCCATGTAGATTCTGCTCCAGACCTTTTGCAGACTCTGACACAAGTACAATATCATCTGGGTATAAAAGAATATGGACAGTGGTCCCGCGTACCTCAATGCCATCACCCCACTGCTGCTGTATGTAGTCCACTATCTCATCAATGTAGAGACCAAAGAGGGTGGGTGAAAGAGGGCATCCTTGCTTCACCCCGATAGTGCTAGCAAGTGGATGAGATAAGCCCCCCGGACATCTGACTCTACCAGATACTCTCTCGTATAAGGCGTAGATCCCCAATATCATCTCCTCCGGAGCTCTGATATCAAGTAGTCGTCTGAAGAGTCGTGCCCTAGGAACAACGTCAAATGCTTTGCGAAAGTCCACAAAGCAACAATACAATCTCCTCTTCCTCACCCTTGCCTGGTCGATCAGGCATCTCAGAGTGAAGATATGGTCAATGGTAGAGTAATCACGTCTGAAACCTGCCTGTCTTGGAGCCCTGATGCCCTTCCTCTCAGCGAGAGTACTCAACTCTGTCTCTAGTACCGCCCTATATAACTTGGCCAATATAGGGCCAATCATGATCGTCCGGTATGTAGCTGGATCCATAGTATCTCCCAACTTATGAATGGGCACTATGGTATGCTCAGTCCATGAGTAAGGTAACCCTTCAACCAATGCATGGTTGAAGAGGTGGGCAATGAGCGGTGCAAGGATCGTGCCTCCGTAGATGAGGTGCTCTGCTTGTAACCCGAAATGGTCATGGGCCCTGCCATGCTGTAGACGGTCAATAGCACGTCCCACCATAGTGGGTGTGAAGAAGTCAGAGGTAGTAGGACGTGAGCTCTGTGGTCTGGGGATGGGGTGCTGGTCAGGTATCTCGTATAGGCTCCGTGCATAGCTGTTCCAAGTGTTCGGGTCTCGGATGGGTGTCTGCTGTCTTCTCTCTCTCTCAAATATCTCCATGCCACTGCACTGTCTAGACTCATGAGCAAATGATAAATATCCCAGTACTGTCTCTCCTCCCAATCTCGCCGTTTGCGACGAGTAAGGCTCTACATGCAACGCTGTGCCTGTGTGTGTAATATCCCCTCTATGCTCTAAAATCTGTAGGTGTTTCCGTAGCTCACGGCAATACGCATCATACCAGCAGTTCTGGGGCATGGAACCTTTGCGTGGAGGGTGTATATGTGTGCGGTGTGGGAAGCTGCAGAGAGCTGAGTCCTGTAGGATGGTGGTGGACTGTGATGTAAGTGTGTCCAAGGGTGAGAGTGGATCGAGGGAGAGTAGGCGGATGTGTAAATGGTGTGCATAAACGTGTGAGAGCTCATGTGTGAAGTGTATCGTGGTGTGTGTCTGAGTGGGTGAGCGAGGGTCTAATGGAATAGGAGATGAAAGTGTGAATGTGATAAATGTATGGTTAGCACCAAGTGGGCGTCGTCCAATACTAAGTGAGGGGATGAGTGAAGCTCCAGAGGTGGTACCTAAAATGTAGTCTACGGTGCTCTCACCTCTCCCGTGGGTGAAGCAAGTAAGTCCGCCCGAACGTGGCCAATGATTCATCCTGTTATATATAACGAGCTTATGTCGGCTTCCTAGCTCAAGTAGATGTCTGCCATACCGAGTGGTGTCCTGACCCATATCCGCCGATACTCTACTGGTACTCATCTCATCTGTGTCTCTGGCCCTCATGAGATGTGGGTGATCCTTGTCGTATGCCTCGCACTGATGTGACTGAGTGCCCCCATTGAAGTCCCCGATAAGGAAGAATTCACCTAGAGTGCTGTAATGTAGTATCTCATCTGAAAGTGCTCTGTATGGTGAGTCTCCATCTCGGATCGGTCCCCCAAGATCCTGTCCTGCATACCGAGATCCGTCTGGAGGGAAGTAGCATATAGCAATGTGAATCCAGGTCCCCTGTGCTATCTCCATGCGAACCCACATGTATCGTGCCTCCTCATCTGTTCCTATAATATGGATCCGGCTCTGTATCTCCTGTCTAAATACGATGGCCACACCCCCCGACCCTCGTGCTGTACTCTGTCTCGTGGTGGTCCTGAGTGAAGATTCCCAATGAAAACCTGCAATGCGTGGTAGACCTGTCTCTCGGCTCTCGTGTGTCTCTGTGATGCACGCAAAGTCATGTGATGCCAGGATCTCCGCGAGTCTGTCTGGTCGCGTCAGAAGTGCCCCGTTGCAGTTCCACACTCCTCCTCTGACTGGTGTCTCCTGGTGTAGTGATGTCTTATAGGCGGCGTGGCCCTATTTGATAGGGAGTCCATCTATGAAGACCTTACCATCACGGTAAAAGGCCTTCCTCCCCTCTCGGCGTGCCTGGAGTATCTGTGGCATGCAAGCGCGGAGAGAGAGAGAGAGAGAGAGAGAGAGAGAGAGAGAGAGAGAGAGAGAGAGAGAGAGAGAGAGAGAGAGAGAGAGAGAGAGAGAGAGAGAGAGAGAGAGAGAGAGAGAGAGAGAGAGAGAGAGAGAGAGAGAGAGAGAGAGAGAGAGAGAGAGAGAGAGAGAGAGAGAGAAGAAAGAAAGAAAGAAAGAAAGTGTTTTTACGTCTATTAGGAGGCCGAACTCGGCCTATGAGACAAATCGATGTACATGGGTGTATCTTCTCTCAATCAGAAAAGATAAAAGTGCTGAAAAGAAACTGGTTAAGCTGATATAGATCTCCGTAGTATGCATGTGGGGATACCCATGAAAGTGGTGGGGGGTGTATGGAGTGCGATATCTATGATAGTCTATATGCAAAAGGGTAGTACAACAACCATGAGAATGCATCTAAAACGACTAACTAGCTCCATCCTGTGCTAGTGGGTGGGATGTAATATGTGATACATAGGTGGAGGTGGAGTCAGGGCCACCCTGATGGCTGCAACGGGATCGGCCATCATCTGGGATCGTCTCTCCTCCATGGCGCGATGGTCACAAGCCTGGATCTCCGCAATCTGGTGTCGGTGAAGTCTCGGGGCCCGATATCCTATAGCACGGGGTCGTCTCCTAGCTCGAGATATCTGAGCCTGCTGAAGAGTCACCCCGCTTGGTGTGTGGGCTGAGGGGGGGAGGGCTGCAGCACGTCGTGGAATAAAGAAGTCAGTGAGCTGACTCTGTCTCCCTCCTGTATGGAGTGCTACAGTAGGCTGGAGTAGGGAATCTCTGTGACTCTGTATCTCTAGTAAGAATCGCCCGAGCTTTCGCTGGTCTCTAGAGTCCATGATCTCTCGGAGGGTGGGCTGCCCTGCAAACAGAGTCTCGTATCTGCCTCTGATGCCATCATATGCGCTACATCTGCATACAAAGTGCTCCTCATCCTCCATCTCTACTCTGCATACTCTGCATATCCGCTCCTCTCTGGGAATGTCTGCGGCTCTGCCCGTCTCAATCTCGAGTCGGTGTGATGAGACTCTCAGCTGGCCAATCGCTACCCTCGAGCTATGAGGCATGTGAGTATCCATGTAGCGTGGTCGCTGGATGAAACCGTCAGCTAGTATGTCTATGAACTGGTCTCGATAGTGCGATAGTCTCGATCCCATGTGTGGTGTGTGCCATGTCTGACTAATGTAGAGCTGCCAGAGATCCTGTCTGAGCACAACATTCCTCTCACGACGAGAGAGGTGGATGTGAGGTGAGTCTGGGTCATACTGAAAAGGCGGCAATCTGTCCATATCAAGTCCATGACTATCAAACCAGACTCTAACCTGAGTGTACCAAGCTCTCTCATATCCTGACTCTGATATCTGTATAGATGCCTCAAGAGCTCTGTGTGTGAGTCTATCTGTAGGGAGGTCCCTAATCCTCTGAATAAAGCAGATAGTCTGGAACAGTGCCTCTACTGCCATGGGTGGTGCAGCTAGCTCTGCCCTGATGATGTCATGTGGCACCGACTGTTTCCAACGAAATAATCGCGAGATCATACGTACCTGTGGCCTCTCGATCGCACTCCATTGGGTGACTGTGAGACCTGGGGCCCAAACCGTCGCAGCATACATCACAGCTGGTCTGACCAGTGTGTCAAATAGCCAGCCCTTCGTGCGGGGCTCCTGGAAGTGTGCTTGGTGACATCTCCGCTCTAACATGGCTAAAGCTGCATATCCGCGTGTGAGTCTATCGGTGGCTGCCTGTCTCATGCTGAAGGGGCCAGGCAAGCTCGTGAATGTGACTCCGAGATAGACATAGGAAGTGACCACCTCAATCTGTCCACCACCAGCTCTGAATCGTGCTCCATTCCTCACCATGGGGGAGGTGTGGAAGATCATGACCTTGGTCTTGCCAAGGTTTACTGTCAAGCCCCTCTGTGTACAAAACTCATCCAGGGCCTCAAGGTGGCGCTCTAATCCCTCGGGTGACTCTGAAATCAAGACAATGTCATCGGCATATAATAAAATGTGGACATGTGTACCTGCGAGGTCTGCACCCTCTCCTCCAGCTCGGAGAATGTAGTCCTCAATCTCGTCAATGTAGAGACCAAATAGAGTGAGAGAGAGTGGGCAGCCTTGCTTAACACCGATGGTGCTAGCAATGGCCTCAGACATACCTCCTGGACACCGTACCCTCCCAGTCACCTGCTCATAGAGTGCATAGATGGCCCAAATCATCCCTGATGGTACTCCCAAGCTCTGGAGGCGTTGGAAAAGCCTCCCTCGCGGCACTGTATCAAAAGCTTTGCGGAAGTCCACAAAGCAGCAATATAGCCTCTTCTTCCGCATCCTTGCCCCATCAATGAGGCAGCGCAGAATGAAGATGTGATCAATAGTAGAGAAAGCTCGTCGAAAACCTGCCTGGCCTCGTGCTCGTAGCCCCTCAGTCTCTGCATATGAGCTGAGCTCTGCCTCAAGTATGGCACCGTATAGTTTGGCCATGGTGTGGCCAATCATGATGGTCCTGTAGTTCCCTGGATCCAGGGTGTCGCCAGATTTGTGGATAGGCACAATGGTGTGCCTAGTCCACTCCTCTGGGAAGCCCTCTCCTATAGCCCGGTTGAAGACATGTGCAATCAACGGGGCTATAGTGGAGGCTGCATATATGAGATGCTCGCTCTGCAATCCCGCATGGTCTGTCGAACGTCCATGTCGCAGTCGTCGTATGGCCCTCTCAACCATCTTTGCTGTGAAGAGAGAAGAACTAGTAGGGCGAGGCTCAAGTGGCTGGGGAATGGGAGGCTGCCTAGGTACCTCATATAACCTCTGAGCATAATCATGCCATGTGTGTGGGTCTCCAATAGTTGTGGTCGGGCGTGGCTCTCGTAGGCTCTGCCATGCTGCAGCACTGTCCATACTCATAAAGAGATGGTATAGCTCAAGCTCCTGTGCCTCCTCAAAGGCTCGCCTCTTTCGACGTGTGAGAGTCTTCATCTGTCCCTTGGCCTCTCTCTCTGTGATCTCTCCCAATGCTCGCTGAGCTCGTAGTCGGCGGTAAAGATCTCTGCAATCCTCATCATACCAACGATGTTGTGGCATAGTCCCGGGAGGAGGTGTGTGACGAGAATGGATGGTGTGTGGGAAGGAGCTGATGGCTGATGTCTGAAGAACTGATGCTATCTGAGAGGTGAGTAGGGATAGTGGAGTGTCAGGATGAAGTAAGAGAAGACCCTTCTCGACTCGAGCCGCATATATGTGAGCTAGTTCGTGTGTGAAGTGGATGGTGGTGTGTGGGATGCGTGCTGCGGGTATGCGTAAAGGGGTGTCTCCCTTCAGGGAGAGTGCGAGGTATGTGTGATCGGCCCCAATGGGTATGGGTGGGATGGTGAATGAGGTAAGTAGGTGGATGGCCTCTCTGGACCCCATGACGTAATCTACTGTACTTCCCCCGCCATCTGTGGCTGAGTGTGGTATGCATGTCAATCCTCCTGAGGTAGGCCACTGAGTCATCCCGTTATAGATAACGAGATTATGTCGAGAGCCTAGTCTGAGTAGGTGAGTGCCATAGTGAGTGTGTGTAGGGTCAGCTGAAGCTCGAGCTGTAGACTCATCCTCTATGGTATGTAGTATCTCTGGGTCTTCTGGGTCAAATATCTCACACTGATCATTGCCTGTCCTTGCATTGAAGTCTCCCATAAGGAAGACTTCCCCTAATGCAGAGTACTCTGTAATCTCTTCTGACAAGCAAGTGTATGGTGAGTCCTCCTCTCGATCTATGATAGCGAAACGCGAGCTAGAAGGAGCAAAGTAGCATAATGCTATGAAGATGATCCGCTCTTGCGAGAGCTGGAGTCGAATCCAAAGATATCTGGCCTGTGAATCACGTGCGACTATCTGTATCCTGCTCTGAAGTCCATCTCTAAAGAGTATGGCTACTCCTCCTGATCCTCGGGTGGTGTGGTGACGTGTACACTCTCTGTATGTGGACTCCCACTGAAAACCGTGGACTCGAGGTAGGCCCCGGTCCGGGCTCTCATGTGTCTCTGTGAGCATAATGATGTCTTTGCCTTTGCGCACCTCTTCCAATCTCTCTGGGTGTGTCCATAGATCTCCATTGCAGTTCCAAACTGCAAGGTGTATCTCCTCGAGTGTCTCACAGGCCGCGAATCCCTATGGGATGGCCTTGCCATCAATGATGACACGACCATCTCTGTATGAAGCCTTCTTTCCTTCTTTGCGAGCTTGATGTACTCTCGACATGCATGCACGACGGTGTGCTACTTGCATGGGTGTGAGATCATCGTCAAGGTAGATGGGGGGGCCATCAAGTGCTCTCAAAATCACCCTCTTGCGTAGGAAAGTAGATCTTATATCTTCGGAAGGGAAGTGTAGAATGAGAGCTCTCTTCTTCGTGGGGTCTCGTCCCGTTCTCCAAGACTTGATGAATGGGGGGGACTCCTCTTTGTAGCCGAGTATCTTGCATAGTGTCTTCCCATCGGACTCGGGGGTAGAGCCTTCTTTTTCTTCAAGGCCCGTGATGCGTACATTGAGACGGCGGGCATGTCTCATCTTTTCTTCCTCAATAGTGGTGTGCACGATGAGGGCTTCTTCCTTTTGTGCTTTCTCTTTGGCTTCTTTTTTGATGTTCTTCTTCACTATGTCGATCCACCCTTCTTTGGTAGCTTCTAATTTGTTTTCCATGCTCTCCGTCAAGGATTTGGTGAGTTCTTCTTTGAGAGCTTCTGTCTTGTTCATATTAATCTCTCCTTCTTCGGGTGTAAGAGAGACCATTGAAGCTTTGAGGAGCTCCAATTCCTCTTTCATGTTTGCCCTCTCCTTAGCCCATTCTTCTTTCTCTTTTTGCCATGCTTCCCTCTCCTTATGATATGTTTCTACTTCCTTCTCGAGCTTTGAGAGGCGGTTGATGATGGCCGTGATAGTGGAGTCCACCATCTTCTTGTTTTCCTTGATAGCTATGGTCAGTTTGTCCTCCATTTTTGTCAAATCGTCCTTCTTAGCCGTAGCGCTCATTGCATTCGAAGATGAAAAAAATGCTCAGTGTACTGAGCCTAAAGACTTGCGATGAAGGGGCAGGTGTGTCAGGTGTCGTGTCAGAGGGTGGGCAAGGTGCACGACAAAGGATGGATAGAGAGGCGGCGGTTGGGGGGAAATGCAAGAGGCAAGGGCTGCAGCAGGTCGGCGGTCCGAGGGAGCAGAGAGGGCGCGTGTCAGAGTGCGGGCAGAGAGGCGGACAGAGGGCACAACAGAGCTTCTGCGTCAGAGTAGGGTTTTGGGCTTCTTCGTCATCTTCGTCTGATTAGGGTTTTGGGCTTTTGCGTCACATGTGTCAGATTAGGGTTTCGGGCTTCTGCGTCAGATTAGGGTTTCGGGCTTCTGCGTCATATGCAGAGAGAGAGAGAGAGAGAGAGAGAGAGAGAGAGAGAGAGAGAGAGAGAGAGAGAGAGAGAGAGAGAGAGAGAGAGAGAGAGAGAGAGAGAGAGAGAGAGAGAGAGAGAGAGAGAGAGAGAGAGAGAGAGAGAGAGAGAGAGAGAGAGAAGAAGGAGAGAGAGAGAGAGAGAGAGAGAGAGAGAGAGAGAGAGAGAGAGAGAGAGAGAGAGAGAGAGAGAGAGAGAGAGAGAGAGAGAGAGAGAGAGAGAGAGAGAGAGAGAGAGAGAGAGAGAGAGAGAGAGAGAGAGAGAGAGAGAGAGAGAGAGAGAGAGAGAGAGAGAGAGAGAGAGAGAGAGAGAGAGAGAAAGAAGAAAGAAAGTCATATTAACGTCTCCTGGAGGCCAAACTCTCCCTGTGAGACAAAAACTATGTACAAGTGTAGTAACCCTGTGTAGAAGATAAAATGAAATAAAAAGTATATCGCTACACAAAGCTATATAGGGCTGGAAAAGGCTGTGGAGACGTGGCTCTGACTCCGCAGATAGTGGCCACCTAATACATGGGGGATCCAAAATGTGAGTAAGACGCCCTAGCTACTGGTGATGGGTGGAGGTGGGTGTAGTATGTGGTACATCGGTGGTGGTCTGAGTGCCTCTTGAAGGAAGACAACCCAGGGGGTGGTGGCACGATTATGCTCCATCATGTGGTTGTAGGCAATCCTGATGCGTGAGATATCCTCCTGATATAGTCGTGGTCGACGATATTTGCCCATGCGTGGTCGGCGCCGTGCTCTCTGTGCTGTTGCCTGGTGGAGCGTGAGCCCTATAGATGGACCTCTCTGATCTAGCTCAACTCGCTGAAAGAACTGGCTAATGGTCTGCTGGGTACTCACCCGTGGCTGATGTATGGGCTGTAGTGACCGCTCTCGCCTCTCGTATGCTGCTGTGAGAAAGCGTCCCAAGCGTCTCTGGTCTCCCATAGTCATGCACAGCTGGAATGACTCCTCGATCTAGAACTGTGCTCGTAGGTCTAAGTATGCTTGACATCTGATAACAAAATGCTCCTCACTCTCTACCTCTGTCTGGCATACTAGGCACCACCTCTCCTCACGGGGGACTCCCCTGGACCGGCCCCTCTCAATCTCGAGCTGATGTGATGAAACCTGGAGCCGCCCAATGACGACTCGTAGGTGGTGGCGAAGGTAGATCTGCATGTATCTCGAAATCTCGATGAAGCCCGTGCTCGATATATGTAGAAAATGCTCGCGGTAGTAGAGCATTTTCGGTGGCAATGTACCCCTAGGGCTCACCCATGTCCTCTGTATGTATGTATGCCATATCTCTTGACGAATGATCCTATTCCTCTCTTGATGAGAGAGCGAGTAGGTGGGTGCATGAGAATCGTACTGTAGTGGTGGTAGCTTGTCTATGTCAAAGCCATGGAGGGCAAGCCAGTCTCGTGTCTGTGCATACCATGAGGAGGTGTCGCCTGCTAATGCCATATCACGTGATGCCTCGAAAGCACGATAAGCAATGCGCTCTGTATCCATGCTCCGAAGTCTGTGTAATAGGCATACTGTCTGGAATAGTGCCTCAACTAGCATCGGTGGTGCAGCGAGCTCTGCTCTAATGATATCATGTGGTACTGAAGGTTTGCTGCAGATAAGATGGCAATCATGAGGGTCTGTGGCCTCTCTAATGCTGTCCATACTGATGTAGCTAATCCTGGTCCCCATATGGATGCCCCATACATGAGCGCTCGCGTAACCGAAGTGTCAAAGAGCCATCCCTTTGTGCAGGGCTCCTGAAAATATGCCTGGTGGCACTGTCTCTCCATCAAAGCTAGTGTTGCGTACCCACGTGTGATGCGATCACTGGCTTCCTGAGCCATAGAGAAGACCCCTGATGCTGCTGTAAATGTCACCCCCAAGTAAACATATGTTCCGACCACCTCGATCGGTCCACCTGCTGCTCTGAACAAACTATGTCTGCGTACCTGTGCTGATGTATGAAAGATCAATACCTTGGTTTTACCAAGGTTCACAGATAACCCTCTGTGTCTGCAAAAGTGATCTAGGCCGTGTAGATGATGCTGTAGACCTTCTGCACAGTCTGAAACCAATACAATATCATCAGCGAGAGAGAGAGAGAGAGAGAGAGAGAGAGAGAGAGAGAGAGAGAGAGAGAGAGAGAGAGAGAGAGAGAGAGAGAGAGAGAGAGAGAGAGAGAGAGAGAGAGAGAGAGAGAGAGGGAGGGAGGGAGGGAGGGAGGGAGGGAGGGAGGGAGGGAGGGAGGGAGGGAGGGGGGGAGGGGGAGGGGGAGGGGGAGGGGGAGGGGGAGGGAGAGAGGGAGGGAGAGAGGGAGGGAGGGAGGGAGGGAGGGAGGGAGAGAGGGAGGGAGGGAGGGAGAGAGGGAGGGAGAGAGGGAGGGAGAGAGAGAGAGAGAGAGAGAGAGAGAGAGAGAGAGAGAGAGAGAGAGAGAGAGAGAGAGAGAGAGAGAGAGAGAGAGAGAGAGAGAGAGAGAGAGAGAAAGAAAGAAAGAAAGAAAGTGTTTTTACGTCTATTAGGAGACCGAACTCGGCCTATGAGACAAATCGATGTACATGGGTGTATCTTCTGTCAATCAGAAAAGATAAAAGTGCTGAAAAGAAACTGGTTAAGCTGATATAGATCTCCGTAGTGTGCATGTGGGGATACCCATGAAAGTGGTGGGGGGTGTATGGAGTGCGATATCTATGATAGTCTATATGCAAAAGGGTAGTACAACAACCATGAGAATGCATCTAAAACGACTAACTAGCTCCATCCTGTGCTAGTGGGTTGGATGTAATATGTGATACATAGGTGGAGGTGGAGTCAGGGCCACCCTGATGGATGCAACGGGATCGGCCATCATCTGGGATCGTCTCTCCTCCATGGCGTGATGGTCACAATCCTGGATCTCCGCAATCTGGTGTCGGTGAAGTCTCGGGGCCCGATATCCTATATCACGGGGTCGTCTCCTAGCTCGAGATATCTGAGCCTGCTGAAGAGTCACCCCGCTCGGTATGTGGGCTGAGGGGGGGAGGGCTGCAGCACGTCGTGGAATAAAGAAGTCAGTGAGCTGACTCTGTCTCCCTCCTGTATGGAGTGCTACAGTAGGCTGGAGTAGGGAATCTCTGTGACTCTGTATCTCTAGTAAGAATCGCCCGAGCTGTCGCTGGTCTCTAGAGTCCATGATCTCTCGGAGGGTGGGCTGCCCTGCAAACAGAGTCTCGTATCTGGCTCTGATGCCATCATATGCGCTACATCTGCATACAAAGTGCTCCTCATCCTCCATCTCTACTCTGCATACTCTGCATATCCGCTCCTCTCTGGGAATGTCTGCGGCTCTGCCCGTCTCAATCTCGAGTCGGTGTGATGAGACTCTCAGCTGGCCAATCGCTACCCTCAAGCTATGAGGCATGTGAGTATCCATGTAGCGTGGTCGCTGGATGAAACCGTCAGCTAGTATGTCTATGAACTGGTCTCGATAGTGCGATAGTCTCGATCCCATGTGTGGTGTGTGCCATGTCTGACTAATGTAGAGCTGCCAGAGATCCTGTCTGAGCACAACATTCCTCTCACGACGAGAGAGGTGGATGTGAGGTGAGTCTGGGTCATACTGAAAAGGCGGCAATCTGTCCATATCAAGTCCATGACTATCAAACCAGACTCTAACCTGAGTGTACCAAGCTCTCTCATATCCTAACTCTGATATCTGTATAGATGCCTCAAGAGCTCTGTGTGTGAGTCTATCTGTAGGGAGGTCCCTAATCCTCTGAATAAAGCAGATAGTCTGGAATAGTGCCTCTACTGCCATGGGTGGTGCAGCTAGCTCTGCCCTGATGATGTCATGTGGCACCGACTGTTTCCCACGAAATAATCGCGAGATCATACGTACCTGTGGCCTCTCGATCGCACTCCACTGGGTGACTGTGAGACCTGGGGCCCAAACCGTCGCAGCATACATCATAGCTGGTCTGACCAGTGTGTCAAATAGCCAGCCCTTCGTGCGGGGCTCCTGGAAGTGTGCTTGGTGACATCTCCGCTCTAACATGGCTAAAGCTGCATATCCGCGTGTGAGTCTATCGGTGGCTGCCTGTCTCATGCTGAAGGGGCCAGGCAAGCTCGTGAATGTGACTCCGAGATAGACATAGGAAGTGACCACCTCAATCTGTCCACCACCAGCTCTGAATCCTGCTCCATTCCTCACCATGGGGGAGGTGTGGAAGATCATGACCTTGGTCTTGCCAAGGTTTACTGTCAAGCCCCTCTGTGTACAAAACTCATCCAGGGCCTCAAGGTGGCGCTGTAATCCCTCGGGTGACTCTGAAATCAAGACAATGTCATCGGCATATAATAAAATGTGGACATGTGTACCTGCGAGGTCTGCACCCTCTCCTCCAGCTCGGAGAATGTAGTCCTCAATCTCGTCAATGTAGAGACCAAATAGAGTGGGAGAGAGTGGGCAGCCTTGCTTAACACCGATGGTGCTAGCAATGGCCTCAGACATACCTCCTGGACACCGTACCCTCCCAGTCACCTGCTCATAGAGTGCATAGATGGCCCAAATCATCCCTGATGGTACTCCCAAGCTCTGGAGGCGTTGGAAGAGCCTCTCTCGCGGCACTGTATCAAAAGCTTTGCGGAAGTCCACAAAGCAGCAATATAGCCTCTTCTTCCGCACCCTTGCCCCATCAATGAGGCAGCGCAGAATGAAGATGTGATCAATAGTAGAGAAAGCTCGTCGAAAACCTGCTTGGCCTCGTGCTCGTAGCCCCTCAGTCTCTGCATATGAACTGAGCTCTGCCTCAAGTATGGCACCGTATAGTTTGGCCATGGTGTGGCCAATCATGATGGTCCTGTAGTTCCCTGGATCCAGGGTGTCGCCAGATTTGTGGATAGGCACAATGGTGTGCCTAGTCCACTCCTCTGGGAAGCCCTCTCCTATAGCCCGGTTGAAGACATGTGCAATCAACGGGGCTATAGTGGAGGCTGCATATATGAGATGCTCGCTCTGCAATCCCGCATGGTCTGTCGAACGTCCATGTCGCAGTCGTCGTATGGCCCTCTCAACCATCTTTGCTGTGAAGAGAGAAGAACTAGTAGGGCGAGGCTCAAGTGGCTGGGGAATGGGAGGCTGCCTAGGTACCTCATATAACCTCTGAGCATAATCATGCCATGTGTGTGGGTCTCCAATAGGTGTGGTCGGGCGTGGCTCTCGTAGGCTGCGCCATGCTGCAGCACTGTCCATACTCATAAAGAGATGGTATAGCTCAAGCTCCTGTGCCTCCTCAAAGGCTCGCCTCTTTCGACGTGTGAGAGTCTTCATCTGTCCCTTGGCCTCTCTCTCTGTGATCTCTCCCAATGCTCGCTGGGCTCGTAGTCGGCGGTAAAGATCTCTGCAATCCTCATCATACCAACGATGTTGTGGCATAGTCCCGGGAGGAGGTGTGTGACGAGAATGGATGGTGTGTGGGAAGGAGCTGATGGCTGATGTCTGAAGAACTGATGCTATCTGAGAGGTGAGTAGGGATAGTGGAGTGTCAGGATGAAGTAAGAGAAGACCCTGCTCGACTCGAGCCGCATATATGTGAGCTAGCTCGTGTGTGAAGTGGATGGTGGTGTGTGGGATGCGTGCTGCGGGTATGCGTGTAGGGGTGTCTCCCTTCAGGGAGAGTGCGAGGTATGTGTGATCGGCCCCAATGGGTATGGGTGGGATGGTGAATGAGGTAAGTAGGTGGATGGCCTCTCTGGACCCCATGACGTAATCTACTGTACTTCCCCTGCCATCTGTGACTGAGTGTGGTATGCATGTCAATCCTCCTGAGGTAGGCCACTGAGTCATCCCGTTATAGATAACGAGATTATGTCGAGAGCCTAGTCTGAGTAGGTGAGTGCCATAGTGAGTGTGTGTAGGGTCAGCTGAAGCTCGAGTTGTAGACTCATCCTCTATGGTATGTAGTATCTCCGGGTCTTCTGGGTCAAATATCTCACACTGATCATTGCCTGTCCTTGCATTGAAGTCTCCCATGAGGAAGAGTTCCCCTAATGCAGAGAGAGAGAGAGAGAGAGAGAGAGAGAGAGAGAGAGAGAGAGAGAGAGAGAGAGAGAGAGAGAGAGAGAGAGAGAGAGAGAGAGAGAGAGAGAGAGAGAGAGAGAGAGAGAGAGAGAGAGAGAGAGAGAGAGAGAGAGAGAGAGAGAGAGAGAGAGCGAGAGAGAGAGAGAGAGAGAGAGAGAGAGAGAGAGAGAGAGAGAGAGAGAGAGAGAGAGAGAGAGAGAGAGAGAGAGAGAGAGAGAGAGGGGGGGAGGGAGGGAGGGAGGGAGGGAGGGAGGGAGGGCGGGGGGGGGGGGGCGGGGGGGGGGGGGAGGGAGGGAGGAGGGAGGGAGGGAGGGAGGGAGGGTAGTAACCCTATGTAGAAGATGAAATGAAATAAAAACTATATTGCTACACAAAGCTATATAGGGCTGGAAAAGGCTAGGGAAACGTGGCTCTGACTTTGCAGATATTGGCCTCCTAATTCATGGAGGATCCATAATGTGAGTGAGTAAAACACCCTAGCTAGTGGTGATGGGTGGAGGTGGGTGTAGTATGTGGTACATCGGTGGTGATATGAGTGCCTCTTGAAGGAAGACAACTGAGGGGGTGGTGGTATGCCCATGCTCCATCATGTGGTCGTAGCCTGTGGTCGTAGCATGTCCTGATGCGTGAGATATCCTCCTGACATGGTCGTGGTCGACGATATCTGACCATGCATGGTCGACGTCGTGCTCTCTGTGCTGTTGCCTGGTGAAGCATGAGCCCTATAGATGGACCTTTTTGATGTAGCTCAGCCCGCTGAAAGAACTCGGTAATGGTCGGTTGGGTACTCACCCGTGGCTGATGTGTGGGCTGTAATGACCGCTCTCGCCTCTTGTATGCTGCTATGAGGAAGCGTCCCAAACGCCGCTGGTCTCCCATAGTCATGCACAATTGGAGTGACTCCTCTATTTGGAACTATGCTCGTAGGTCTAAGTATGCTGGGCATATGATAACAAAATGCTCCTCACTCTCTACCTCTGTCTCGCATACTAGGCACCACCTCTCCTCACGGGGGACTCCCTTGGACCGACCCCTCTCAATCTCGAGCTGATGTGATGAAACCCGGAGCTTCCCAATGACGACTCGAAGGTTGTGGGGTAGGTATGTCTGCATGTATCTCGGAATCTGGATGAAGCCCTCGTCCGATATATGTAGAAAATGCTCACGGTAATAGAGCATTTTCGGTGGAAATGTATCCTTAGGGCTCACCCATGTCCGCTGTATGTATGTATGCCATATCTCACAACGAATGACACTATTCCTCTCTTGATGAGAGAGCGAGTAGGTGGGTGCCTGTGAGTCCTACCGTAGTGGTGGTAGCCTATGTATGTATGCCATATCTCACAACGAATGACACTATTCCTCTCTTGATGAGAGAGCGAGTAGGTGGGTGCACGTGAGTCATACTCTAGTGGTGGTAGCCTGTCTATGTCAAAGCCTTGGTGGGAGGGGGAGAGAGAGAGAGAGAGAGAGAGAGAGAGAGAGAGAGAGAGAGAGAGAGAGAGAGAGAGAGAGAGAGAGAGAGAGAGAGAGAGAGAGAGAGAGAGAGAGAGAGAGAGAGAGAGAGAGAGAGAGGGAGGGAGGGAGGGAGGGAGGGAGGGAGGGAGGGAGGGAGGGAGGGAGGGAGGGAGGGAGGGAGGGAGGGAGGGAGGGAGGGAGGGAGGGAGGGAGGGAGGGAGGGAGGGAGGGAGGGAGGGAGCGAGGAAGGGGCAGGGGGAGAGGGAGAGGGAGAGGTAGAGGGAGAGAGAGGGAGGGAGGAAGGGAGGGAGGGAGGGGGAGAGAGAGAGAGAGAAAGAAAGAAAGTCATATTAACGTCTTCTAGAGGCCAAAGTTGGCCTATGAGACAAAAACCATTTGCAAGTGTAGTAACCCTGTGTAGAGGATGAAAGAGAAAGAGAGAGAGAAGAAGAAGAAGAAGAAGAAGAAGAAGAAGAAGAAGAAGAAGAAGAAGAAGAAGAAGAAGAAGAAGAAGAAGAAGAAGAAGAAGAAGAAGAAGAAGAAGAAGAAGAAGAAGAAGAAGAAGAAGACGAAAGTCATATTAACGTCTACTTGACGCCAAACTTGGCCTATGAGACAAAACCATGTACAAGTGTTGTAACCTTGTGTAGAAAATGAAATGAAAAATGTGCTTACTACACAAAGCTATATCGGGTTGGAAAAGGCTGGGAAGAGGTGGCTCTGACTCTGGAGATAATGGCCACCTAATACATGGGAGGCCCATAATGTGAGTGAGTAAAATACCCTAGCTATTGGTGATGGGTGGAGGTGGGTGTAGTATGTGGTACATCGGTTCTAGTCTGAGTGCCTCCCGAAGGAAGACAACCGAGGTGGTGGTGGTATGCCTATGCTCCATCATGTGGTCATAGGCTATCCTGATGCGTGAGATATCATCCTGATAAAGTCGTGGTCGACGATATCCAACTATGCGTGGTGGACGTCGTGCTCTCTGTGCTGCTGCTTGGTGGAGCATAAGCCCTCTAGATGGACCTCTTTGGTGTAGCTCAACTTGCTGAAAGAACTAAGTAATGGTCTGCTGGGTACTCCTCCGTGTCTGATGTGTCCGCTGTAGTGACTGCTCTCGCCTCTCATATGCCGCTGTGAGGAAGCTTCCCAACTGCCGTTGGTCTCCCATAGTCATGCACAACTGGAGAGACTCCTCTATGTGGAATTGTGCATGTAGGTCTAAGTATGCTGGGCCTCTGACAACAAAATGCTCCTGACTCTCTACCTCTGTCAAGCATACTGGGCACCACCTCTCCTCTCGGGGGACTCCCCTAGACCGACTCCTCTCAATCTCAAGCTGATGTGATGAAACCCGGAGCTGCCCAATGACAACTCGAAGGTGGTGGGGTAGGTATGTCTGCATGTATCGCAGAAATCTCAATGAAGCCCTCGTTCGATATATGTAGAAAATGCTCACGGTAATAGAGCATTTTCGGAGGCGATGTATCCCTAGGGCACACCCATGTCCTCTGTAAGTATGTATGCCATATCTCCTGACGAATGACCCTATTCCTTTCCTGATGGGAGAGAGAATAGGTGGGTGCATGTAAGTCGTAGTGTAGTGGTGGTAGCCTGTCTATATCAAAACCATGGTGGGCCATCCAATCTCGTGTCTGTGCATACCACGAGGAGGTGTCACCTGCCAATGCCATATCACGTGATGCCTGGAAAGCACGATAAGCCATGCGCTCTGTATCCATGCTCCGAAGTCTGTGTAATAGGCGTACTGTCTGGAATAGTGCCTCAACTAGCATCGGTGGCACAACGAGCTCTGCTCTAATGATATCATGTGGTACTGAAGGCTTGCTGCGGATAAGTATGGCAATCATGAGAATCTGTGGCCTCCCCAATGCTGTCCATACTGATGTAGCTAATCCCGGCCCCCATATGGCTGCCCCATACATGAGCGTTGGCGCAACCAAGGTGTCGAAGAGCGACCCCTTCTTGCGGGGCTCCTGAAAATATGCTTGGTGGCAGTGTCTCTCCATGAGAGCTAGTGCTGCGTATCCACGTGTGATGCGGTCACCGGCTGCCTGAGACATAGAGAAGACCCCTGATGCTGCTGTAAATGTCACTCCCAAGTAAACATATGATCTGACCACCTCGATCGGTCCACCCGCTGCTGTGAACAAACTATGCCTGCCTACCTGTGCTGATGTATGAAAGATCATGAGTTTGGTTTTACCAAGGTTCACAGATAAACCTCTGTGTGCGCGAAAGTCATCTAGACCATGTAGGTGATGCTGTAAACGTGCTGGAGACTCTGAAACCAATACAATATCATCAGCATATAAAAGAATATGAATAGTGGACCCATGTACCTGGATGCCACCACCCCCCCCCCCCCCCCCCCCCGGTGCTGCTGTATGAAGTCCACTATCTCATCAATATATAGACCAAAGAGGGTGGGTGAAAGAGGGCACCCTTGCTTCACCCTGATAGTGCTAGCAAGCGGATCCGATAAACCCCTAGGACATCTGACTCTACCAGATACTCTTTCGTATAAGGTGTAGATCCCCCATATCATCTCCTCTGGAGCTCCGATATCAAGTAGTCGTCTGAAGAGTCATTCCCTAGGAACAGTGTCAAATGCTTTGCGGAAGTCCACAATGCAGCAATATAATCTCCTCTTCCTCACTCTTACCTGGTCGATCAGGCATCTTAGGGTGAAGATGTGGTCAATGGTAGAGTAATCTTGTCTGAAACCTGCCTGTCCTGGAGCCCTGATACCATTCCTCTCAGCGAGAGTACTCAACTTTGTCTCTAGTACCGCCCCATATAACTTGGCCAATATAGGCCCGATCATGATCGTCAGGTATGTAGCTGGATCCATGGTATCACCTGACTTATGAATGTGCACTATGGTGTGCTCAGTCCATGAGTCTGGGAACCCTTCAACCAATGCACGGTTGAAGAGGTGGGCCATGAGCGGTGCAAGAGTCGTGCCTCCATAGATGAGGTGCTCTGCCTGTAAACCGAAATGGTCATGTGCCCTGCCATGCTGTTGATGGGCAATAGCGTGTGGCACCATAGTGGGTGTGAAAAAGTAAGAGGTAGTGACACGTGAGCTCTGCGGCCTGGGAATAGGGGGCTGGTATGGGATCTCGTATAGGCTCCGTGCATAGCTATGCCAAGTACTCGGGTCTCGGATGGGCGTCTGCTGTCTCCTCTCTCTCAAGTGTCTCCACGCCACTACACTGTCTCGACTCATGAGCAAATGGTAAATATCCCAGTACTCTCTCTCCTCCCATTCTCGCTGTTTGCGGCGAGTAAGGATCTGCATGCGACACTGTGCTTGTGCGTGTGTTATATCCCCTTTATGCTCTAAAATCCGTAGGTGCTTCGGTAGCTCACTACAATCTGCATCATAACAGCGGTTCTGGGGCATGGATCCTCTGCGAGGGGGGTGTACATATGTGTGATGTGGGAAGCTTAGGAGAGGTGAGTCCTGTAGGATGGTGGTGATCTGTGATGTAAGTGTGTCTAAAGGTGAGAGTGGATCGAGTGAGAGTAGGCAGGTGTGTAAATGGTGTGCATAAATATGTGAGAGTTCGTGTGTGAAGTGTATCGTGGTGTGTGTCTCAGTGGATGAGGGAGGGTCTAATGGAATAGGAGATGAAAGTGTGAATGTGATAAATGTATGGTCAGCACCAAGTGGGCGTCGTCCAATACTAAGTGAGGGGATGGGTGAAGCTCTAGAGATGGTGCCCAAAATGTAGTCGACTGTGCTCTCGCCTCCCTTGTGAGGGAAGCAAGTAAGTACCGTTATATATAACGAGATGGTGTCCAACTCAAGCAGGTGTCTGCCATATCGAGTGGCATCCTGGCCCATATCGGCTGACACTCTACCGGAGGGGGGGGAGGGGGGGGGGAGAGAGAGAGAGAGAGAGACAGAGAGAGAGAGAGAGAGAGAGAGAGAGAGAGAGAGAGAGAGAGAGAGAGAGAGAGAGAGAGAGAGAGAGAGAGAGAGAGAGAGAGAGAGAGAGAGAGAGAGAGAGAGAGAGAGAGAGAGAGAGAGAGAGAGAGAGAGAGAGAGAGAGAGAGAGAGAGAGAGAGAGAGAGAGAGAGAGAGAGAGAGAGAGAGAGAGAGAGGGAGGGAGGGAGGGAGGGAGGGAGGGAGGGAGGGAGGGCGGGAGGGAGGGCGGGGGGGGGGGAGGGAGGGAGGGAGGGAGGGGGAGAGAGAGAGAGAGAGAGAGAGAGAGAGAGAGAGAGAGAGAGAGAGAGAGAGAGAGAGAGAGAGAGAGAGAGAGAGAGAGAGAGAGAGAGAGAGAGAGAGAGAGAGAGAGAGAGAGAGA